>CM040985.1:25377550-25407550 GCA_022985145.1 Pangasius djambal | reverse complement strand
CTGTCACTCATGTCACAGCCAGAACTACAGTCTGAGCCGTACAGAAATCCGACCTTCTGACCAATCAGACTCGGAAATTCAACCATGCTGTGGTATAAACTATATTTAATGAGGTCCTCTTTGATCTATTTAATGACTGTCCTCTTCGTACTGAGTTAGACTGCTGTCTATCCTTCCATCCAAGCCTTTCATCTTTAATACAGTATTAACATATGGTCTGAAATATTTCAATGTTTCTGCTATGTTTTAGTTTTAATTCTCTTTCTCTGTCCCTGTCTGTATTCGTGTGCGTGTGTGCGTGTGTGTGTTTGTGTGTGTGTGTGTGTGTGTGTGTGTGTGTGTGTGTGTGTGTGTGTGTGTGTGTGTGTGTGTGTGTGTTTGGAGTGCATGTGTATCTTCAGTGACCTTCTCAGTGTTTTACTCGATTACATATTCATAGTTTCCTTTGTCTTCTTCTTCTTTAAATTATTACTTTGTATTATTACTAAACCTACTTGAATGGCATACTCCATTACATTTTATTTGTCCCAAATCTACTGCAAAACCAGAAAAGATCCTAATTATAATATCTGCGTGATATTGCCAAACTACTAGACATAGGTGATTTTCATTCTCACTTTCAGCCTTCCGTGTCATTTAAACGCGACACGTCTGATGACGTCATGGATGTGTTTCCATACTCTGAGATTTAAAATTTCAAGTCATTCAATAGAACTGGTGATGAGCCAAAGGTACAAAGATAGGAAGCTAAGATAGCTAACAAATAAAGAAATGTTTTAGGCTTAGAATTGTGCTAAATCATCACACACTCACCTCAAACGGCTTTGTCGAAGTTTTCAATATCTCAAGCGTATTCATGTAGCTACTCACACTGTATAGATATCACAGCCATCTTGAAACTGGAATCAGTTACCATCGGACTTGGGTTAGGCCCAAAGAGTAAAATTACAGTTGCTTTTCCAGCATCTTCTGCATATTTCCAACAGCTATATGATTTTGAGATCCATCTTTTCACACTTAGGATGACTGCGGGACTCAACACAACTATTACAAAAGGTGAAAACATTCACTGATGCTCAAGAAGGCAACACGATACATTAAGGGGGGTGTAAACTTTTGAACAGGACGATCGGTGTAAACTGTTATTATTTGTGTCTTCTGGGAAACATGTAAATATGTTATGTAGCTTCTGGAGGGCAGTACTAAATGAAAAATAAAATAATAATAAAACAATATGTAAAGTTATGACCTCAACTCCATCAGTTCCAATACAGACTTCATAAGAATCCTGTAACAGACTGTACATTAGCATGAGCTCTTCATGTCAGATTAAACGCTAACGCTAGCTAGCTACGTCGTTCTTGGAGCTTTTGCGTGCTAATTAGCTAGCTACGCACCTGGCAGCTGCAATTCGTCCTCTGTTTCTTTCCATGTCACGTCCTGTGAGACATTACAGAGACTGTTCAGTGTTAAACTGGCAGCTGTAGGCTCGAATACTTGATAGCTTCATTTGCCTTGTAGCTCCAGTCAGGGCCAAATTAAGCAATTTTGTGGCCGTGAGAAACGTGAGGTTTTATGATGTTGTGTAAAATGATGCCAGCATAATGAATAGGCTAGAAGCAATACGCAGCAGGAAAGCTGGAAAAGCAAAGGGAGATAGAAGAGGATTATAGGCTAGCGCAGTAGTTATGAGGTGATGACCACTGAGCGTACGGGACCGCGAGGTAACGCGAGCTCTTCTGCTTGTTTCTTCCCGGTCTGGGACTTCTCGCTAGTGCTAGTTCTATTAATTATATCATTTTTGATATCTGATAGCCCCTCCGTCTCCAGCGAGCGAGATGACATGAATACGCGTGAAGCGAATTAACCAAAAAGTTAAAGGCGCTAGGAGTCATGTAAAGCCTTTAATCGGACCACGGCTCCAGTGCGAACCTTCAGACACCAAACATGTCTTGGCTGATCGATGGCATTTGGAATAAGTGCAGTCAGACACCTCGACTCTCAGGTCCGAGTCCCTCTGAAGATGTTTCTATGCATCCATTCAGACGTCACCTGACATATTTTCAGAGGAAGTGATCGTGTGGAGTTGGTATGTGCATATGTGTGTGTGTGTGTGTGTGTGTGTGTGTATTGGGGGGGCGTATGGATACATAATTGTGTGTACATTATGCTTGAGACAGACAGAGCCACAAACACACACACACACACACACGCAAGGCTTTCACCTGATGATGCAATTCCACACAGTATAACAGTAAGAGGTGCATCACTTCCTCTCAAAGTCTTGAGTCGCTAGATTCCGCACACCACTAAGATAACAACCAACAATGTACATGTTTAGAATATAATAGTGCTTGTCTTTAGATATTCGTTTGTAGGCTGTGAGGCACTTTGGGAAATGTAGTTAGACGCCGATTCCGGTGTTCCATTCAGACAGTTTCCAACCACTGAGCCAAAAAATGAGCAACGGGGAATTTGTTGAGCACTTTGTACGCGCTGATAATGAACTTTATAAGGTTTACAGATGCCTCTGTGTGTGTGTGTGTGTGTGTGTGTGTGTGTGTGTGTGTGTTCTGGTGAGTGGGTCTGGCTTGTTTATGAACACAAGCAATTTCATGGTCTGAGTTGTCTCAGTAGCCAAGGCGAGCATGTGCCTGTGTGTGTGTGTGTGTGTGTGTGTGTGTGTGTGTGTGTGTGTGTGCGCCAAGAAGAAGTGGTGTCATATATTTTTCTATTCACTGCATATGAATTCTGTTTGAAATGTTGAGATGAGCTGTAGATCTTAAGCTTAAAAGCCACACTGAGAAATAAATAAGAAATTTCAAATGCAGCTTCATACGTTTATCTGCATAAGACCTCCAAAATGCTGATTTCTTTTTTATTTACATGATTTAATTGTTTTTTTACGGTTCAGTTTGAACGTCTCTCTCTCTCTCTCTCTCTCTCTCTCTCTCTCTCTAAAGGAATCAGGAGAGTTCAGATAAAAGTCCTCAGCTTCTGAAGCACAGCTTATATCCGTTTTTTTCCTCGAAATGGCCCAGACGTACTGCAGCGTGCCTGTGAAAATGTATCCGGAGGTTCAAAGGAAGTCAATTTAATTTTGATTTCTGTCACAACAGCCACTTGAAGACGAGAGACCGCTCTTTACACGTGGAGTTTTTTTTCGCTACGAGCAGCTGTTCGTGTACAGATACGCACAGGTGCTGAGGAGGAATTTGATTAAAGCTCAGCGGGAACTCACAGGAGAGGAGCAATCACTGGTGGAGAGAAATCAGTCGGGCGTAACACTGAATCAGCAGCTCTGTCATGACAGCTCGTAGGGGAGCTTTTGCTTCGTGAAATAGTCCTACAGCAGACACTGTTGGACTGTCTGACCACTGAAATGGTGGTTGGGTTTTGTCATAGGAGCTACGTCTCAACTCACATGAGTACCTCTAATGGCTGTCGATTAGGGACTATTGACTGTCATAAAGGATTTAAGGAGCACTGTAGAAAGATACCTGATTTAAATTGAGGCTGATCAATAAATAAATAAATAAATAAATAAATACAGTGGCGCTGAATAGGTATAATAATACACGTCACTGTTTGCCTATTTCTCTACAAGTGTGGCGCCTAGCCTTCCCTGGATAAATATATACTGGCTGGTAATTTGTTTTCGGGAAGCAGCATCCACTCCCCCAGACGAGCCTAGTAAAGCACCATTTGAAGTCTGATTACATCGTTCTCGCTGCAGGCAGGTGTGTCGACTCAATTACGTGGGATTGGTTCCGTTTCAGAGGTGTGAAATGATTTGCTCCGTCATGAGCGATATTGTGTTTGTTACTCAGACATTAAGCTGGAGTAGAGTAGAGGTGTTCGAGACGACCGAATTCCTGCAGCAGCTCTCAGTGTTATGAGCTGTAAGTGATGAAATATGTAGCTGCACATGTATTCGATGGGGTGGGACTTAAAAAGAAACAAAACAAAAAAAAAAACGGGCTCTAAAAATATTTTTCTGAGCGCTAACAAGTGTTTGACAGAATTGTAGTACGTTTCACAAATCTGTACGTCCAGTCCAGGGGGTTCTTATCCAACTAAATGTACTGAGTGACAATAAAACTTAACACAGATGTCAGTTTAGAAACGTGAGATCTGAAAGGACTTAATAAAGAAATGACTGGATTAATCACTGACAATTGAGTCAATAAACCTTTAAATCGTATCTAATGATACAGAAACTGATCACTGACGTGATATTTCTGGCCTTCTTCAGCAGGTACACATGAACATTATTTAGCGCATGACACTTATTTAAGTGCACTTCCACCGCCTAAAAAAAAAAAAAAGAAAAAAAAGAAAGGCTTTACACCTACACACTTATTTTAAGTGCACCTCCACCCAAAGGAATGAAGTCAAATAAATCATACATTCTCTAGAATGACTTTCTTTGTTCAAGCATCATTTCTGCCCCTGTGCTCCTGCCACCACCATCCAATCAAAAGCTGGAGTGCTCCGTGTATCCCTGGTTTTACCCCGAGGCACTGAGACTGGGGCAGAGTTAATGGGTGTGAGGAAACCCCAGACATTGATTATTAATGAAAGCAGACTCCAGATTATCCGTGTGGATTATTTTCTTTCTAAATAATACGGTTTGTAGAACGTGTGTGTTTTTGCACACCTAGCTCATCCGATCGATCTGTATAAGCATTTTTTCTGCTCTGTTTTTGTCCTCACTCTGCTAGTGATGTTCTAATTTTAAAAAACGCTGTTTACATACTGTACAAGCGGACTAAGAAAGAAATGACAGCTTTGCTGAAGTGAACGAACTGAGACACGTTGCTAATGCTATTTCTAACAACACATACAGAATGAATTCATTCATTCGTCTCATCTTCAGCATCCATTTTATCCTGACTGCGGTGGATCCGGAGCCTATCCCGCCATCATTGAACACAAGGCGGGACACCATGCACACACACACACACACACACACACACATACTTTTCACACCTAGGGGCAATTTCCTTTAGCCAATCCGCCTACCTGCATGCTTTTGGACAGTGGGAGGAAAATGGAGGAAACCCACATGAACATGCAAACATGAGAGTATTAACCATAGCTCAGGATTGAACCAGGAACCCTGGAGCTGTGTCAAGAGGAGCCGGCGCAATGACAGCATCCTTGGCAGAGATAGGAGGAAGTGGAGCAGTGATGCCGTCCTCAGTAGAGTCAGGGCGAGGCAGATTGAGGCGGCGCGATGCCCTCAGCGTAGATGGGAGGTAGAGCGATGCCCTTGGCAAAGCCAAGAGGCAGAATGATGCCCTCTGTGAAGCCAAAAGGTGGATCCAAGACAGCCAGGCAGGATGGCTCAGGAAACCAGCACTAGATCCTTATAACACAGAGATCACTCCGTGTTAAATACGTGGCCCAAATCCTCCTGATTATCTGTGCAGCAGGTCCAGAGGGATCTTGGTTAGCTCCATACCTGGGATGTAAATGGAGGTACTACATAATCAGACACAACGTCCTTAGGGATTCCATAATAACTGTACCAAGGATGATAGTGCTGATTTGGGAAAGTGGTAGGTCAGTGAGAAAAACTATGACCAGGTGTTGCCACGGTCGTTGAGGAACCTTACCTTCTTCCGGCCGCTAGCAATCTAAATGCTAGTCCCTATTTGACTGTACTTCTAGCACCTCGAATGATTGCGAGGAGGTTCTCTACTACCTCTTCGCCTGGGAATAATGGTCAAAAACATGCCAGGAAAGGCTAACAACATGTTCATAAGATTGTGATGTGATTTGTCCTCCGTGATTCCACGTGGCTGTAGCCCTAGCAAGTGCTTCATCAGAGAGCAGTGAGATGAGCTGCGCTATGTTACTGCAATCTGAGGTACCTTCTTGAGTGGAGAAATAAAGGCAGCATTGTAGTGGAAAGCCTTGAAACCTAGCTGATATATTGATATCTCGCTAATATTGTTATTAGTTTGAACTATTAGCAATAATGACCTTGACTATAGCTTTACGCTGAGTGTGTGGGTCACTTTTGGTTACTAGCCCTTCTCTTTTTCCTTCAAATATTTTGCTGTCATTGTTGAGACCTGAGATCGGATTCTGCTCCAACGGATGAAAATTCCGCGCCGTACAGGGCAAAACACACAGGTTTGGCGTCTGAGAAAAAGACACATTTCCAGACGTATTAGCCTGGAAATGTGAGTGTATTTCTGTCAGCATTATAAATTGCTGAAGCCTGTCGAGGAACTCCACACCACAGCAGTGTAAGTGTTACTGCGCCCGTCTATGAGTTACAGTAAGAAATGTTTTCAGTCAGTGACAGCTCGGCTTCTGAAGTGTGTCTGTGTGTTTTACTTGCGGTTCACGTGCCTCTGGGGAGGCAGGTGTGTTTGCTTGCTTAAACCTGGGTGAGTGTAAAAACTCTGCCTTGTAAAAACATTTCCCAAGTTTGCACTGGCTGGCAGCTTTTAATCATCAGAGGCAATCTTTCTGACACGGATCATTTACACACGTTTAACCCTTACGTTCTTTCCCGGTCAAAATAATCCGGCTTCAATTTGCATATTACTGAAGTACTGACGTGGGATTGTCTGTTTTCTAGTGTTTTCTAGTGGTTCCACTGCGACCTGTGCACACAAGCCTGCCATAAAGAGGAGTCCTGAGCATGGGCAAGCGAGCGCCATGTCCATCAGGAGTCTTTATACGGATTAGCACTGAGGTGAAGATCTAAAGAGAGACAGCTCGGGGCAATGGGACACAGTGCTGCTAAGTAGCAAAGGCTTAAATTCTTTCATTTAATGTAATGCATAAGTAAATAGTCTGTGTTTGCGTGTGCGGAGTGAACACCTGGCAACAGGTTCAGTCATACAGTATTAGAAAAACACCGAAATGTTACATAAAAAAAAAAAAACACTTTGCACACATACAGAAGGAAAAGAAAAGAAAAGAAAAAAAGCGCGACGGAAGATTATCCTATATTACAGTGAATGCTGCAGGCACACGGATCCTTCATCAGTCGGATGTTATAAAGCATCACCTGGAGATTTTTTATTTTTTTTTCATGAAACCTCGTCATGCGCGTGACACGGCATGCAGCTGGTCATTAAAACATGTATTTACAAGGTTTTTTTTTTTTTTTTTTGATTCGCTATAATCTTACTTAAAAGAGTTCATCATTGTTAGACAAGAGATCTTTCTTAAACTATTCCTTTAGGAAAATAGTTATTATGATATAATACCGCCGGGCCTGTGTCCAAAAGTCTGAGAGCACCACGGAGACCTGCTTTCATTCCGCCACTTGTCAAACACTGAGACGCTGATTTTCCTTCGCGCCTCATTCACAAGGCCGCCTTACAGAAACGCGGGTCGAGATCACTAGCGTGGTAAGGAGACACTCCTTAAGAGCAGTAGAAAAAAACACCTTCAGAGGAACCGAGACTGATAAACAGGAAGCCCTCGATACTGGATAATGGAATTACGGTGCATGTATAGATTCAGTGTTTAGGCAAATAACATCCGCAAAAGCACCAACGGACGCGCTATAAGGAAGGTGGACCTGATAAAAATGGCCGCCGAGTATGTACTGCAACTGCAATTGTGCTTTTAAATGGATTTAAGCTTTACTATTCGGAAATACGAGCTTTCACGTCTCATGTCCTTAGAAAAGATAAATACGTTATATTACTCAAATTATAAATTCTAAATACTGCATACGATTCGAAATGTAAATGCATTAGGAATCTAGGCTTTGTATGCACTGGGAAGTTGGGGGCTCTAAATGAATTTTATGAGTTGCTGTACACTACTGCACAAATGTTTTATTAATTGTTTGTTGTTGTCGTTTTGACTTTGATGAATTATCCAGGAACTCAAACACTAAGTGTATGACATTCAGCACCTTTCATATTCTGAATAAATTATGGGGAGTAAGTGGGGCACAAATGCATATTTCAGGAGACAGAAATCACTCTTGTAAAGAAGAAAGAAAGAAAGAATAAAAAAGCATCATTGAAAATGGTGCTATTCAGTTCTTGCTTGCTTGGAAAGATTAGTTCAGAGATTTTTAAACAAGGCGATTTCATGCAATTTGACTGAACACAACGGTTAAAATTCACAACGTAGCTTTTTACACTTGTACAATTTTAAGCTTTAAACTTGCTATTACTACTACTACTAATAATATCTGTGTCCAATGTACATTTTCAGACTTTTCTCAAACTTAAACCCCCCCTTCTCTGACTGGCTGAATCGAAATTAATTGCAACTCCAGTAGTGAAACTGGATATCGCCATTTAACACTTGATACTCTTGTATAAGAGTGTGTTTAATAAGGTTCAATAGGCTCCTCTTCTTTTTTTTTTTTTTAAACGCTGCAGTCACACTGCAAGATAAAAAGCTCTAGCTGCCTGCGGGCCGTCGGTGTGTTTTGAGACTCTGACATGAGCACGAGGAAATGAATCCACTCCCCACTGGGCATCTGAGTAACTCTCAGATGTATTTGAAAGCGAGAAAAGAAAGATAGCCTATGAGTGCTTCCTTCATTTTTCTTATTATCTGTCTCTCTTGCATTTCATAACTCCTTATATGACTGTAACGTCCATAAAATAGAAAATACATATAGCTGTTGGGCAGCACAAGCGGTTACTGAAGATGAATGAATGAACGAATGAACATTTAGCAGTCTAGTTATATCATGTTTGAATAAGGCCACGCCGTCCTTCCTTCGTGTGACCCAAAGTACATTACTGAGTGTTTCTCAATGCAAACTCATGCTCCTGTGTTCTCGGTTCGCTCGGTTTGTTCAGTTCCAATACTTCTAATAAATTAGGGTTAAAATACCCGAAAGTGTTGCTGATCCTACCCAAATTTTGAGGATACGTTGGTTGACGACTCACAAATGAAAACAATTTCAAAACTCTGTAATTCACTAAGTTTACTGTATTTGAAGGCATTGAATGTAAACACAGTAGAACCACTGTACGTCTAATGTGATGTACTTCCTGCTTTCGAATTGTTTGCCAGTAGATTCTTGCCAACGAGACGTTTTTTTTCATCAGTGATTTCAGGGCTTTCCCTTTTTGCCGCCTCTTCATTTTTTCATGAGAGCTGCATAGTTTCAGTAGAGGAATGTCTTGGCGCCCTAGGCAGGGAAAGCGAACCCCCAACATCAGCGCCATCACAGTGGGGCGAATGGGTGATGAAGCCAAAGCTAACACTAAGGCTTGCCCATGGGAGCACCTCACATCTCAATTTCACATGTCAAATGGGTTTGCTCTCCTCAGTAAAGCACCTGTTGAGAAGCCTGTTAAAGCACCTGCTGAATAGCCTATGGGTATAGGAGACTCTATTCTATGGCACGTGATTTAAGCTAGGCCTTTAGGAGCACCAGCAGCTTTAGGTAGCTGTATACTGGAGCCAGCGTGCCAGACATGGCAGGTAATCTTAGAGTCTTAGGCAATCTATCTATGTAGAAGCTAACAATATATGCCTTCATCAGTCTGAGGTTACTAGCATTATAATATTGCAGAGGTGTGTAAATTAGTGAAGGCAAAGTCTGATGCTGTAATGTGCTCTGGCCCCACCCCAGTGCGGCTTATCCCAGTGTAGCTTACAGCAGGTTATGGTCACTGAGCTGCTGGATGTCTAGGTGGTGCTCCGAAAACAATGTGGGCTTTATAGATAAATGGAGTAGTTTTGAGGGCAAGGCTGGCCTGTTAGGTGCGGGACAGTCCATTCCAATCAGGAAGGTGCTGCTCGTTTTTTGTAGCATAGGCTATAGTCTCAGAACAGGCCTAGTTAATCGGTGACAATCCAGAGCCAAGGTCAGGGAGCAGACAATCAGGCTAAACTGACCATCTGCCAGCTGCCTTGAGTTGTCACTCAGGTTCCAAAATATTGAGACTGTGTCTGTTTCCCGAGCTAAACAAAAATGTAGAAATACTTTTATGAAAAACCTAAAATTAGACCATACCAGATGTGCAGCCAACACCTTCGATCTGAAGCTAGGACTGTTAAATAGATCTCAGTAGGGGTTAATCAGAACATAGTAGGACCCACTCATTATGGTGGGCACACTCTTGATTTAATACTGACATTTGGATTAAATATAGAAAAGTGGCACTACCCTAGTCTGAAATGTGACTTCGTCATAATATATGCACCTCTCCATGCTACCTCATCAAGCGTACAATCATGTCAGCTACTGTACTTTGCTTTATTGAAAATCTCCCAGAGTTGTCGTCTTTCATTGGATCACACTGCTTAGAGTCAATATTCCACTACACTCTAGATAATGCAGCCCCATTTAAAAGAACAATAATTACTGAGCAAAAACTAACCCTCAGTACAATGACACACACACCTTAAAACAAGCCACAAAACAAGTTAGAATGGAAATGGCATCAAACTATTTTGGTAGTAATCCAAATTGTGTGGAAGACGAACATCCTTAGCTATAAAAAATGCACTTAGTGCTGCATATCTCTCCACCTCAATAGAAGATAAAAATTATCCTAGACTCTTTTCAAATACAGTAGCAAAGTTAACCACCAAAAATAGCACAAAATCCCAACAGTATGTAGTAGCAATGACTTTAAGATGAAAATATTAGGCAAAAAATTCGGACATATTGGATAACCGTGTAAAAAAAAACAATATAACCACATCAGTAGAGCGATTAGAACATTTTACCCCCATCAAACAGGCCAAACTAATTTCACTATTAACTATTAACTTGTGTTCTCAATCCCTTGCTTACAGATTTCCTCAAACAGATACTACTATAAGCAAAAGTAAATGACCTACTACTGGCCTCTGATCAGGGTTGTGTCTCCTTGCGCTTGTTGCTTGACCTTAGTGCAGCTTTTGATACCACTGATCATAACATTCTTCTAGACAGACTAGAAAATGTAGTAGGCATTAAGGGAACGGCCCTCTCCTGGCTCAGGTCCTATTTGACGGATCGTTATCAGTTTGTAGAGGTAAACGGTGACTTCTCTTCGCATACTAAGGTAAAGTTTGGTGTCCCGCAAGGCTCTGTTTTAGGCCCACTGCTCTTTTCTTTATATATGCTACTTCTGGGCAAAATTATCCATAAACATGGTGTTAGCTTCCACTGTTACGCTGATGACACACAGTTGTATATTTCAGCAAAGCCAGATGACAGACACCAGCTTAATAAAGTTGAGGAATGTGTAAAGGACATTAGACACTGGATGCTTATGAACATCCTTCTGCTTAATTCTAACAGAGGTATTTGTACTAGGGCCACATGCAGTTAGAAGTAAGCTTTACATAATTACATAATGATTACATAATATCTCTGGATTGCCTTTCTGTTTCATCATGTGCAGCAGTAAAAGACCTTGGAGTGATTATTGACTCCAGTCTTTCGTTTGAAGCTCATGTAGATAATATTACTAGGATGGCCTTCTTTTATTTCTGAAATATATTGTCACTACAAGATGCAGAAAAATTAGTTCATGCTTTTGTTACCTCTAGGATGGATTATTGTAATGCCTTACTGTCTGGATGTTCCAGTAGATGCATAAACAAGCTCCAGTTAGTCCAGAATGTAGCAGCGAGAATCCTTACTAGAACCAGAAGATATGACCACACCACCACACTGCATTGGCTCCCAGTAAAATCTTTCATTGATTGTAAAATATTACTAATGACTTATAAAATACTGAATGATCTTGCATTGCAGTACCTGAGTGAACTTTTATTCTTTTATGATCGGCCACACCTACATCAATCAAAAGGTGCAGGCTCTTTGTTATTACCTAGAATAACGAAGACTACAATAGTGGGTAGAGCTTTTTCTTACAAATCCCCACAGTTATGGAACGGGCTTCCAATGAGTGTTTGGGACTCAGACACAGTCTCAGTCTTTAATTATCTTTAATTTAATTAATAGGCTGAAAACCTATTTGGAAAGTCTATTTTGTTAATTAAATTTTCTCTTAGGTAGAGGTGGAGGATTCATGGGCATAGATTGCTTTGGTAAAACAATCTGCTGCCTTGGAGCTTCCTTCACCTGAGAATCACTTGCTGTTGCTGGAGATGGTACCACATAGATACCCTAAAGATGGCGGTGGATGGTCTCACTTGTATGGGTTAATGATTGTACTTGTTAAAAACAGTTTACGCACAGGTTTCATTCATTATACAGTGGATAACTTCACGGAAATTACAGACTACAGCTAAAACACAAATGAAATAAAAAATAAATAAACTGATGCTCGTACTGCAGATCCTTTCAACACCCTTAGCACTGCCTGACTCTATAGTATACAGTTATGAAAGTGTAATGACTCATAATCACACTATCCGGTGTCACCAAGAAGAGAATTAGTTCCCTTTTCACTCTGGTTCCCCTCAAGGTTTGAAACTTCAGAATAAATTTTATAATTTATTTAATCAAATACCAAAGATTTAGCAGCCACTTTTCAGTGGCTGCTAAATCTTTGGTATTTGATTAAATAAATATGAAAATATTCAGGAAGGCATTTCCTCATGTTCATTCATGCTGAAGTATAAAAAAATGCATGAAAACAATATCCACACAATCTTTCAATCTGATCGTTCAGGTATTTCCCTGTCTCAACATATTTAACATTAACCAGCATGCAGTCTACATGAAATTTTGATGGGGAAAAATCAACACTTTGGAGGTGTAGAGTATACACTGATCAGCCATTACATTAAAACCACTGACAGGCGAAGTGAATAACATTGATTA
Organism: Pangasius djambal; assembly: GCA_022985145.1. Lineage (NCBI taxonomy): Eukaryota > Metazoa > Chordata > Actinopteri > Siluriformes > Pangasiidae > Pangasius > Pangasius djambal. The sequence continues at coordinate 25,394,811 of CM040985.1, read as the reverse complement.
TCTCTTTACAGTGGCACCTGTCAAGGGGTGGGATATATTAGGCAGCATGTGAACAGTCGGTTCTTGAAGTTGATGTGTTGGAAGCAGGAAAAATGGGCAAGCGTAAGGAGATGAGAGACTTTGACAATGGCCAAATTGTGATGGCTGGGCGACTGGGTCAGAGCATCTTCAAAGCGGCAGGTGTTGTGGGGTGTTCCCGGTGTGCAGTGGTTAGTACCTACCAAAAGTGGTCCAAGGAAGGACAACCGGTGAACTAGCGACAGGGTCAAGGCTTACTGATGCATGTGGGGAGCGAAGGCTAACCCGTCTGGTCCGATCCTACAGAAGACCTACTGTATCTACTGTTAATGCTGGCTCTGATAGAAAGGAGTCAGAACACGCAGTGCATCGCAGGTTGCTGCATATGGGGCTGTGTAGCCACAGACCGGTCAGAGTGCCCATGCTGACCGCTGACCTCCACCGAAAGCACCTACAATGGGCACGTGAGCATCAGAACTGGACCGTGGAGCAATGGAAGAAGGTGGCCTGGTCTGATGAATCACGTTTTCTTTTTTTCACTATTATAATTGTAAATGTGACATATACAAATATTCTTCTGGGGTTACATTTTGAAATGACATTAAATTAGGTAAGGAATTTAGTCTGACTTGTTTATAAAACAAAGTTTACAACTTAGGACTTGTGTGTGTTTATTTTGACTTCACTTGAGCCTTACTGAAGAAGAAGGAAAAAAAAAAAAAAAAAAAAAAATCTCCTTCTCATTGCCAAACTGCACTAAGCACTAACAGCTTACAAAAATTAGGAGGTTATTGAGCACAAAGAAGGGTAGCTGAACTAGCTGCCAAAGTAATTACGTGCAGCTAACTTGCTCATTTAGTCCTTCTTGCTCGCAAAATTGTAGAGCCCTGGGCAGTTGTTTGTTCAGGCTAATGGACAGGACCCTGACTACAATAAACTAAAACCATTACAAATTACGAATACTACTCTAAATAACGTTATGCTGATTGCCCCGTCATGTCACATGTAAACACACTGTAATCAGCATTAATTAAAATCAAAATGGTTGGTACAAAGGAACTGGACATACCCCTCCATCATCACGACCAATAGCCATCTTTGATATTTGAAACCTGGATTGTCTGTGAGTCTGAGACGACTGTGGCACCATGTTATTCACCAATGGCACCTTCTTACTCACTGATTCAGCCAGGAAATTCAATAAAGAGGTTCAGATGTTTCCAAATTCAATTTAGCTGTTTTGCAGTTTCTCCCAGCGGGATGATTAGTGGGTGAATGAGTGCCAGATTATCTGTCTAACAGGAGTTGTGTTTAAATAAAGTTGTATTTATAATTATAACTGTTACAGAGATGATAATCTTATGCTCATCTGGAAAAAAAAAAAGGTTTCTCATTAACATGACATTTAACTCAAACTCTCAGGATGTAAAAGCTTGTTAGAGAATCTCTCTCTCTTATAAACTTGTGCTCATACAGCTAAGGCTGTGTTTTCCTTTTCTTAAACTTAATGCTGAATGTAATAATCTTCTGCTCAGGATGATGCAGGCACAATTTTAAAATTTAAAAATCAGTTTAGTCAAATGGAAATTGTCAAAATTACCCATGTTTATTGTGTTTTTGGTGGCTATTGTACGGATTTAATTCCAGAATCAGCACATTTTCTGAGTTTTACAGATTAACTTTCATGCATTATTCACTCACAGCTTTGTTCAACTAAGTTTTTTATTTGTATTTTATTATTGATTTTCTTGGCAGATCACAGACAAAAAAGAACATACCACGTAACAAATAAATCATCCTCACTCAGTAACATTAATTTATTGATGATCTCATGATCTGCAGTGCAAAATTTCAGTAATTGGTTTCCAATGTTTGCATGTATTTTCCCAGTTTCTTCCCTTTTCAATGTCCTAATCTTGGATAAAGTCTGTTTATGCTTCAATCACAACAATCACAAGGCTGATGTTGCTTGCTGATGTATTTATCTTAAATGAGATCATTTAAGATAAAATAGTAAATTCATTTAGTTTATTTTTATTCTTGTGCCCATGTTTCAGAATGCGTTTTAATTGTGCTGTTTTAGTATCACTATTACAAAATTTTAAATACATTTTAAACATTTTGAGGAATAAAATCGTTACCAATATTATGAGAATAAAATTCTCAATATAAAGATATAAAGAATAACATTTCTAGGATAAAATTGTAAGAGTCATGGACAAGCTGCCAGTTTATGGGGAGATGGCACTAAAATGTCATTGTAATTCTCTACTCATATGTTGATAAAAAGTTGAAAAGAACAGCGTTCTTTACTGAATGTTATAGGAGGGACACTCCAACCAAAATGACACTGATTTAAGGAACAACAGTTGGATTGTCTGACGTAATCATGATGCATAATATCTATATGTATATCATATATATTCAGTTATGGCTATTCATGTGAGATTATCTGCATGTGGATGCGACAGTCTATTCCGAAAATATAGGTACCAACAAAGGACAGCACCATATTGTACTCAATGGTGAAAAATCTAAATCATGGACAATAGGGCAAACAAATATATTTTAACTCTTGCTGCAGTAAGTGAGCAGGCTACTGCTACAGACATTTGTAGTCTACATAGACCTGATCTCTGGGTTCCAAATTAAATGATTAATTGATCATTGTATTTATATAATGACTTCAGAGAAACACATCACTTTTATTATTAGAATGTTCTATGCCCACTGATTTCTTTTTTTTTTTTTTTTTAACTATTTCTGTTGCTATACCTTTCCTTTAATACTATGGTTCTGCTATAGTCTTAAAGAGATGGGATATTTGATACTAACCAGAGAAGCATCTTCATGAATAAGACTGCTTTGTATTTAGAGAAAGGCAATATGTGAATTAAGCATGATGTGGGGTAAGCAGTCTTTAATATGCATGCTTTTGTTGGAACACTAGCAGTAAATGAGGCCAAATGGTTTCCATAAGTGCTTTCTATCAGAGAGAAGTCACATTTAAAGAAGGAATGACATTTAAATACTAAACTGTTTGGGCCTCCTAACAGTTATCCTTATCTCATGGGTAGGATAAACATAAAATTGCAATGACTACAAAGCAGTGAACCTATCATTCTCAGAAATAACCAGAAATAACAGATATCATCCTGTACTGTTGTCTGCAATCTTTTTCCTTAATTCCTCTTTAACTGAGCTTGCCAACAAATACCACATAGAAATGCATACCCTCAAATAGTTTCGAATTTGCATACCTTTGATCAAATGCGTCCAGAAGGAAATGAGGCCAAATGTTTTCCATAAGAGTGTGCTGTAAGAGAAGTGTCACATTATTTTCATTCGATAGTTATGATATTTTAACATCAAATTATCAAACTGTCCATATAAGGCCAATTTGGACTTAATCATCTAAATGCCATTTAAAAAAAGATTGCCTCCCCTCTAGCGGAGGTGTGATCTCCAGAATTCTATCTTCCTGACTCTCTTGTATACAAACATGCAGAGAATATGCAAAGAAACATGCATTTATTGCGAAGTCTTGCCCATCATTATAATTGTGGGAGTCTTGTTATTCTTTTTATCGCTCATGCTGTGTTTGACTCTTTGCTCACTGCACAAGTTTTTGGGCTTCCAAATTTTTTTATTGGAGATTTAGGCCATCTACAGATGATCAGTGGTGCAAAACAACTTTGCCCTGTCGGAGCCTTTGTTTCCCATAGCTAGGATTTGACAAGCTGCGCTCAAAGTTCACTCAAATTCAACTTTGACCCAGTTTACATTAACCTTTTCAAAGCACAACCAATAAGATTACCTCAATCATGTGACGTAGCAAAGACGCAAATTACTCCTTACAATAGAGCAGCACCTAATTATTTGCTTATTATTCAACATAAAATAGCCCTGGAATCAGTTGAGGTTGAACTCACAGTGAGTCGAATTTTCTTGTCCTCCATGTTTTTCTCCCATCTTCTCTAAAGGACATAGCCTTTTTTATCTGAGATTTAGCTACATTCTGGATTTAGAAGCATGCAGAACAGACTAGCTCTTTGAATGATGTATAGTTTCAAATGTGTCTTGATGATGTAGCACCACTTTAACATCGAGGTAAAAGTGATAAACATTTGAATGGTGCACGTTCTTTCACTGGTCATCATTAGGCACTCTTACTAAGGGCTACAGTTCAGTAGTTGCTCCTATCACATCACTGCTCAAGGGCAATGAGGCAGCACCTCAGGCCTTCCAAATGCAGAATATTCACCAGAGCCCTATCCTCTGACATCCTGATCGTTCATTAGTGTTCATAGTGGAAGTGGAGCAATCCTTCCACAGTGGTATGGAAATACCCCAAAAAAGGTATCCCATGAAGTCCAAAACATGACATTCTGAATGGGCCCTCTTTCATGTTCACTCTTTACATACAGACACACAAGCATCTTTGAAGGGATACCTTGTCCTTCTGCACAATTGCAGAGTGGCCCCATCCAATGAAAAATAATAAAGAACAATGACGTCACGAGATACATCCAAGAATGTGCAGTAATCAGCACAACACAGGTCAGAACCTCCTGTCATCTGCCCTCTGGACTCCTCAATTCATAAAAGCCCCTGGACTCACTTCACAGTTCATCAAGGATCTTCCAGCTTCACAAGCTTTCACCACCATTAGACTTGCTGCCTAATACATATGCCACAAGTCCCTACTGCCTTAGAGACAACAGAAGTTATGTTCAAAGAAACCTTCAGACATTGTTTGAGACTCGGGGTATAATTCACATGCCACATGAGGAGAGCTTTCTGTTAACAACTAAATGTAAATGTCAGACATTCAACCAATTGCCACTTACTGAGGTCTTTATCCAAGGTTTTATGAGAGCATACTGTCAGAATTATTAACATGACTGTAACACCAACCCCCTACCCCGTCCCACCTGCAGAGGTTGTGAGCCTTTTGACAAGCACGGCCGTGGCAATTCAATTCTGGACTGATTGAAAAGACTTGATAGCATGTGCCGTGTTGCAGTAGCCAAGTCTCTAGATGTTGAAGGATTGAACAGGCATCTAAGGGCTTTCTTGGTGAGTGATGGTCAAACCTGCTTGACCAACACAGGTCTGTAAACATTTAAAATCCATCTAACACCATGCCAAGGTTTCATACATTTTTTGGAAAGAGTGATTAGAGGGATCTCAGAGGAAACAAATTAGATATGACAAAATAAAATAAGAAGATTTATTGTCATTGTACTATGTACAAGGAAATTTCAATTGGCAACAATCCTTGAACAGCTTTCAACAGTACAAGCACAGTATGAACATAAAACAAAATAACCATGTAATATAACCATACAAGACAATAAACAAGGTGGTCTAAAGTGACTGGTATAATGTGCAATATAAAACATGCAGTATAAAAATATAAACATAAAATATAAAAATATAAAAAAGTGAAACAGAAACTTGAAACACTGTGTGAAATCAATTAGCAGATACTGCACAAATCCAGGTGTATCATCGGGATTTGTTCAGTCTGTATTGCACTGTTTGTAAGGTGCTATCTGGCGTTAGCAGCATTCGGGGTGAGGGGGTTTCAAGGTGGTTGCAGGGTCCTTGTGTTTGTGTTTAGCAGCCATTAGGGGAATGGGTGGGGGTGAGGGAGGTTACAACTCTTGAAAAGGAACTGTTCTGTAGCCTGTTAGTCCCTGCATAGATTGTCCTGTACCACTTGCCGGATGGTAGAGGACAAACAGCTGGTGACCTTGGTGGGACAAATCTCCAAAGATGCTACGAGATTTCTTTTGTAGTTGGCTGGCATAGATGGACCAGAGAGTACATTCTCAATGACCCACTGAGCCTAACCCTAACCCACACAGTGGTGTCAACTGCAAACCTGACCATCGCAAACCTGACTATTATAAACAGGGAGAAGAGGAGAGGGCTGAGGACACACCTTTGTGGCGCTCAGGATGAATGCAGTCTCCAATACTCATGTTCTGGGGTTTGTTGGTAAAGACGTACATAATCCACAAGCAGTGTGGGGTTTCCAGGCCAACCCTTCGGAGACTGTTGAACAGTTTGTGAGGAACTATTGTATTGAAAGCAGAACTGAAATCAACACATAACATCCTCACATCTGAAGTGCACTAAAGATATGTCCTCCATAGATCTGTTTGCTCTGTATGCAAACTGGTTCTGGTTGAGATCGGGGGGATGATGGTTTTGATCTGCATCATTACCAGTCTCTCAAAGCACATCATGATAGGCAGTAGTCATTCCAGCATAGCACTGGAGAGGTTGACTATGTTGGTAAATACATCATATGGCTGGACCAGCTGCTTTGTGGTGTCAAATGCACGCAGGTTGGACCTCGCCTGGTGGCAGTGAAGAACAAGTGGTTACTCATTCTCAGGTGGCGCAGCATGTGTGGCTTGCTGTTGGTTGTCAAAGTGGGCAAAGAACTGGTTCAGCACACTGGGGAGAGAAGCACCCGTGTAGGAGTGTAAGGTGTTGTTGCTTTTGTAATCTATAATTGCCTTAATCCCAGTCCACATGCAGCAGAAATTGTTGTTTTTGAAATGTTTTTGAAACAACAAGATCAAATCAAGTTCTAGAAGAAATATCTAGCATCTCAGTCCTGCTGCAAGTCAGCTTGAGGTGATGATCCTATCCATGATGATACAGTGTGTCTGCCAGCAATATCACAAACACAAAATTACCTCTTCCTAATGGATGAGAGACCACACACAAAACCAGATCAAAAATTCAGAATCAGACAGATATTATTGATTTTTCTGAAGGCCATCCTTCAGTCATGAAACCACTACACCACCCAATGTCAGGTTATCCTCCAGCTAAAAAAAAAAAAAAACAACAGCCAAAAATAAAATGATTGTGACTTCTTCTGTAACTTTTGATGAAATTCAGACTCAGCTTATTGGTTATTGGTCTTTTATGCATGACATTTAGGTTTCATGTGAGACAGCTGACATTCTCCCACAGTACAGGATGTTGAGTTATAAAGGTCAAGCGTTTTGAAACCAGAGAAGCAGAGAGGTTAAGATTAGATTACACATACCCCACATTACAGGATCCATGTGCTTCATATTAGTTTAAGACTGAAATTGAGACACAATTTACAGTTGTCAGGCAACAAACCTCCCTCAAAATGGATTTGAATCCCAATGATACTAGCTAAACAGGTTATTTGTGAGCTGTTTAAGGCTGTTAGAACTCTTCTCCAAGCACTTTTGGCTGTCCTGTATTAATGCAGCCGCACCAGTTTGAAAAATTGATTAAATTGATTAATTAATTATTTAATTATCCCTCACTAACCAGAAAAATGGAAGAACAGACAACAATTCCCCAAAGAAAAGCATCCTCTCCATAAAGTGGGTACACCACAAATGGAGACAAGTTTAGACTTACAAAGGAAGAGCTATTTGCTTTATCATTAATGCGTGGCCAGAGTAACACAACTGTAGACAGACAACTAACAATAACAACACTACAGTGACAATGGCACAAGTAATGTGTTTAATGATAGGAAGGAAAAATCTCTCCATGCTTTTCCCAGGTTATCCCCATTCCCCAAACTAACTGATACCCACCAATCATGACAGGCAGCTCATGGCTGCTCCCCTGTTTGTTCATTCAGCTACAGGAGCATTAGTGAGGTCAGGCACTGGTGTTGGGATGTCGAGGAGGTCTGGGGTGCAGTCGGCGTTCCAGTTCATCCAAAAAGTGTTCAGTGGGGTTGAGGTCAGGGCTCTGTGCAGGACACTCGAGTTCTTCCACTCCAACCTTCACACACCATGTCTTCATGGAGCTCGCTTTGTGGACAGGGGCGTCGTCACGCTGGAGCAGGTTTGGGCCTCTGAGTTCCAGTTCCATGTGCTTCTAACTTTGTGGCAACGGTTTGAAGAAGAACCACATATGAGTGTGATGGACAGGGGTCCACATACTTTTTGCCATATAGTGTAGCTATTTGAAGGGGTTAACAACTGACACCTGATTATTCACATCCAGTAATCCCGCATGTGCTACATTCACAGGAAGTATCGTTGGTGCTATTTCTGTGATCAAGGTGCAAGGGCAAACACAAAGCATAGTAATGTATCGTTACATATTCTTGGTGTTTCTGTGACCATTGGCAAAAGGAGTGACCTTGGTCCCTACAAGAATTCAGTGCACATAGTCTAAAATCCACAAAAGAAGTCAAAAACCAGACAGAAGGTCAAAGGCTAATACAGAGATCCGGAGGCAGAAGTGAGAAAATGGACAAAAGGTCATCAGATCAGATCAAACAAAAAGACCAAATGCTCTGAAAGAGCAGCCTTATAAAAACAAAATTATAATTGTACACTGATAAAAAAAAAAAATGTGGAGCAAACTGGTTTATAAAGCAAATGCCAACTTTTATACTACCAATTATCTTAAATTTATCATTAATGATTAATGAAGGTACTGAACACAAAAAGTACCATTATTCCAAACAATACAATCATCACGCTCAGAAATAATAGATGCCCTTCTCTTCTGTTGTCCTCCCTTTTCTCTATTTAATGATTTTTTTTTAATTAAACCTGTCAGTGAATACAGGCAAAAGACCCAGTGCAATTTCACACTCTAGTGCATATGGAGTACAGAATGAGATGCAAAAATAAAATTGGATATAACATGGTTGTATTTTCGGTTGTATTTATTTAAAAAGAAATTGCATATAGAAGATAGGCAGTCATGTCCAATCACATGCCAATTATCTCTCTATTAAAGGAAGCGTGCAGTAAATAGGTTGTGACAATCATGTACGTTATGTTTCATTTTCACCGATTGTGGCTCGCTGTTGGTGTTGTTAATTACGCACCAACTGTAACTAATGTGTTCACTCGTGCAGTTTTCAACACAACAGTTAGCGTCTCTGTCTCTAATGGAGAAAATTAGGCATAAAATGGGTTTTATTGACACACCAGAAACCAGCTGTGTTTGGTGTGTTATCTCACCATGACAGAACCGGAGCCAGAAAAGTGGGACATTTAGAGAATAACACTGAGGCTGTCAGTCTAAGTACTGAAGTGTGAGAGACATGACTTAGAGCCAAGAATGCTCTCATGTTGTTTCTTGCATTACTTCAGTTTAAGGCTTTTACTGTGTCTCCGTGTTTTATTTAGACTTGCGTTTGAGTTGAAGAAATAGACATACATATTATTACGAGTGTACCAAGAATGCAATCCCGCCGTATAAAATAGTTTCCTGTGATTACTGTATGTACAGTTACATAATACCAGTTTGCATCCCATAAGAACATACAGTACGTGACACATGTAGTGTAAGAATATACTACATTGCAAGACTAAAAGACCTTTTAAATAAATAAAAATCGTCTAAGTACATCAGTTGTGAAAGTTGTGTAGAAACAGGCCAAAGCTAGAAAACCTAGAATCCATTTTCCAGTAAAGTTTGTAAAGACTTTGTTGAAATAACTTTGTTCAAATCTCCGCAGTGCCACAGCCGTCCATGGCCAGGAATCCAAGAGAGCATAATTAGATCTCTGTGTAGGAAGGATGGTATTACTCTCTCTCCTGTCAATCTAGCCAGTCGAGAGAGTCTGTCTATGGTATAAGATGGACCAGTCCCAAGTCGAGCCAGTGACTTTGTAGCCTCAACTCTGAAATGTTGGAAAATTGAAACAGGTTTCACTCGTTTCTATAGGCGGCTGCTCCAAAGCTGCTCCACTTGTGGCTCTCTTAAATGGTAAACCTAAAAGTCTCAACTGGAAATGAAGCTGCTTCTGAGACTTTCCTAACCCTCAAAGATCTGTTCTTCCATCCTGACCTCTCACTGTCATTTGTAGTAGAGGTAGACACCACGGAGAACAGCACTGGGAATGGTTTAACATCAAGATACTCCTCTTAATCCTGTACCCATGAACCTTTTTTATTGTAGGAAGCGTAACCCAGCCAAAGGAAATGATCTCCCAAGATTTATCTACCAATCTGTTCTTAATTGACTGGTTTTCAAAAGGCACGTCTGCTGATGCTTCTCCCAAAAAAATTACCCACAGCCATGGAAACTGCAGAAAACGGGTCTTTAGATATTACGGTAGCCGTGACTCTGACGGAGGGGTCCAATTCACGTCAATTTCACGTCACATGTCCGGAAAGAGTTCTTCCAGCAGCTGAATATTAATGTTAGTCCTTCCTCTGGTTATCATCCCCAAAGAAATGGACAAGTGGAGCATTTACATATGAAATAGGGAGATTTCAGATTTATTGCTACAGGGTAATCTGACAGGAACATGCTACCCAAGAATACTGTTTCAAGGGAAAACACAGATTTCTGAAACTATTTATTTGATGTGTATGTTTTAAAATCGTATTGAGAAATTAGCTTTTTTTTTTTAAAAATTGACTACCAGTACAGTCGGGGTATAACGCAATGCCGTTATCTGTATCTGGTTCTGTTTTGTGCTACAAATGTTCATATCTGTATCCGGATTCAGATTCGAACCAGAAGTGGGCATGACCTAAACCATATATAGTTTTAAAAAAAACTCCATGTCCAGTAGTCCTAATCAACTGTGATGTGATAACCCCAGTCGACGGGGAGGGGAATCAGGGCAAAGGAGGCAGAGAATGGGGCCATTCCTCTTTTCATTAAATACCGCTTCAGCAGTCCTAAGCGCACACACACACGAAATAAAACAAATCTAAACAACATCAATCGCAGCGTCCTGCTGCTCGGCTTAATTTCAGCTCAGTCGGGTCAGGCCAGGTAAGGTCAGCTCCGTCTTTCTCTGGTGTCTGGCCACCTACTGAGGAGGAACTAAAGCTCACACATGAATGGGCTGCCGTAAATCACAGCCAGGCGTTGACAAACTGGATACCTACTTGTTCTCCGCTACTTTCACAGCTGGTGCTTGACCGCATCCTCACTGCCGCACATGATTATAAGGACTATAGCAGACTCCGAACTGGCAGGTGCATCAACTTGCAGGAATAGGAAAAGCCCATTTTCCTTCAGTCCTGCAAGCAGTTGTCTGGCTGCTAATGTTACACGATCAACTAGAGTTAAGATGCCTGTGACGACTATATACTTCAAGGATAGCAATGCAGATATAAAAATGGCAGTAAAAGATTGGTTTGGTGGTTGGGGTGGTGAAGCAACATAGCCCACCCATGTCACCAGCCCTGGTTAGATCTTTTCTTGATTCTGTTCTTTTCATGTTTGACATGATTCATCTGAGTGAGGAAACCCTTCACAAAAGCAATCAGTGTCTTTGTGGCTCGCTTTTATCGCAGTAAATCTGCACAAGGTAGGAACCTCAGCGAGACGTCGTGGGATCATTAGGCGTGGTAAGCGCAAATACTGCATGTACTGTATACACACGCACAAAAGCTGAGGCCCCTTGTGAAGATGCCAATGGTAGGACTGAAAAGGGAAAATCTTTTTGATTGCATGGTAGCATATTGACACAGCTGCAAAACTCCACCCTCAAAAGCGGAGTGCGTGTGTGTGTGTGTGTGTGTGTGTGTGTGCTACACATCAATCATCTGTAAGAGCTTAAAAGCAGTGCAGTACCACTTACACTGAACCGGCCGTTCCATTTGGCCCAGAGGAAAAAAAAAAATCTGTATTTACACACACCGCAATATATGTGCGTCTTTGTGAGAATTCCATTCAGTGGAAAAATGCATGCAATTTTGGAGTGCGTATGTGTGTGCGTGTGTGTGTGTGTAAGTGTGTGTGTGCGCGCTAAGGGAAAGTGCCTCTCTATTTATGTAGCTCTTAAGCTTTAGATGAGTTGCTTTGTGTTTCTGATGAAAAAAAAAAAAAAACTGTATAGTACAGCAGAAAATTCCCCATAATTGGCTTCTGTTAGTGCCGAGGCTTGTCATTTTGACTTTCTATAAACGCAGCAATTCAGTGCTCGTTTAAAAGGCTGGTGAAGTAACACCCAGGCAGGAGAAAAGAAGAAGAACCACATCAATCAGAGATGACAACACACCCCGCGCACGTATTGATCTTTGAATCGATGATGGCTGAATATGAAGGGTGGACTCTTCTCTGCAAGACCATGACCTCTGTCTCTCTTCTTTCTTTCTGCTCTGAAGGTCCTTTGTTGCCAAAGCAACCCCCCCCCCCCAAAAAAAAGGTTGAACCTCTGTATAAGTCCTGATTAGCCATAAAGATGTTCCTGCAAAAACAATATTCAAAATGCAATAACAGCACTACAAAATTTATGATGCTGAAATATACTCGTTATACAGCATGTAATATACATCAGCACAGTAATACAGTCATAGCATAATGTTACAATACGCAGTGTATGGTGATCCCAATGTACGGCAATAGCGTGCTGTTACAGTAGTATTGGTATGAAATGGCTAATGGGACAGAAGAGCGCTAAGCTGCTAAACACTACAGGTGGATGAAACCAAAGCGGCGGCTGGCCTAAAAGCGATTTGAATCCATTCACTCATCATAGATCCGGCTTGTCCCTTCTTGCGCGGTAATTGAGTTAGAAAAATCAATAGTGTCGATAACAAAGTGATTTCAGATGTACGGTGAGCCCACTTTAACTATCAGAGCGTCTGTCTCCCTCCTCCACCCATTCAATATTTCAATTCGGTTAAATGTCAGAAAAGAAAGGGATCTCTGTATGTAGCCAAGCTTTATTCCCTTGCTGCCTGCCTATGCAGATAAATAGGCAAAGCCAAAAATGAACCAAAAAGAGCTAAAGACACACTCTGGTCATGCTAATATCACCCTAAAAACTTTGTTGCTGTGTCGTTTCGTCGTGTCATTATTTATTTATTTTTTTTCTTCAGTCCATAGACCTCCACTGCTGGTCCATCCGGGAAAAAATAACAGGCCTTTAACCAAGAGAAACAGCAGTCAGTATAAAAAAAAAAAACATTGTTCTTTCAGGCTCAATTCGTAACCTCGGTCCACTTCTATTCCCGAATGAGTCGAGCATCCAAACGTAATTTAAGGCCTCGCTGCTTTCTGAAACACAGGCCTAGCCAGATGAATCATTCTTGGATGGAGTTGTGTCGCTGAGGGCACGTGTTGGTCGGCAGGACTAGAATAGTCCCATCGAGCGCACTGGAGCCAAATCTGCCGCCGTTTCTCATTATGTAACCTTTTTAAAGTTACTACAGCGCCGCTTAATATTTGTAAAATAACTTAGTTACTTAATATGCATCGAATTGAGACATGAGAAAGCGCATAAATTACATTTACCCTGACAAAATGTACACAGAGAGAGAGAGAGAGAGAGAGAGAGAGAATCCAACACCTGGCATCTTTGAACTTCACAATATGAAAAGACTCTGACGAAAGAAAGGTATCAGATCCTCAGCGAGTCACCTGAGCTTTACCTTCAGGCTCAAAGGACAAAAATGGAAGAATTTTTCACCTTGCGCCTTGGTACAGGGTGGAGACCGGCAGATCGCACGCTGTCATGCACAGGACAGTACACGGAGTACCTGAGGAGCTGAGCTAGGTTTGAAGGAACAGTTTGGCCCGAAAAAACATTTCTTTTACCTCAAACGTGGCTGAATAGCCAGGAGGTTTGGTTCAGAAGTTTGCTTCATTGGAGTTAGAGCTCCAGGGTCAATGGAAACTACGTTTAAAATCAGGATTATTCATTAGGACTGATTTGAATTAGAGTTTTTGAACTTGTAATCACCTGACACGACTGTCGACTGAGCGACTCTACAGCCTGAGCTAAAAATAAATCAGACCCAGCTTCTACTTCACAGCATTCTGTCTATTTTTACTTACAACCGTGTATAGTGCTATTGTTCTCTATGATGTGGATGCTATGAATTGACTCTTTATATGTTTTTTTTTTAATTTAAACTAGCTTGCCCTGCGTAGGTTTTTGCTCAAAGACGAAAGAAGAAAAGCGTGCTATCGTTGCCTGTGCGATGCAGTGGAACTGCTCTGACCTTCTGTGTGGAACAACAGACAGATTTTGCGCTTGGTCGCCGCAGCCTGCTCGAAATAGCATGAGCGATGAAGCTTTCAGAGGCCGCGGTGGTTTGAAATGTTGAAAACGGCCCACATTCCGATGCGAAAAATGCCGCTTCGCCACAACAACAAATTAGCGATCGAAAGGTTGGTGGGTTTTGAAGCCGTACCGCAATGTTTCTGACTGCTGGGAAAGACGTCCCAGTGTGTGACCGAAGATCTGAGAAGATCCAGGTGCCAGATAGGTGACAAATTAAAGGAAAAAAGCGAACGTGCCCTTCTTGCAGTCTTCTCAATGAAGTTTGTCCCGCTTAAGGCAGAGATGAAGATAAATAGTGGCTGGTTAATTAAAAACTCTGTTCTATATTAAAGTCTAATATGTTCGTCATTTGTGATATCGACGTATTTTTGTATTTACGCGCCTGTTTCCTGTTCTAAATCCGCATCTCGCCGGAGAGCTCTCAATTGCCAGCTGTATCCTGTTCTCATTTCTATTTAAATCCTGAAGGAGATTAAAGAGACCCACACACTAATTTGGTTGTTGATGTGGATCTTCCAAGGCTAAGATAAAGACAAAGACCAAGATAAAGACTTAAATAGCTATTTAATAGGAACTTTTAATAGGCGCTCTCTTTACTCTGTAGGTGGCATTATTTCCTCTGATCACTGAAAAGATTAATAGCAGCTCAGGGCAAAGGCCTTAATGACCAAATGAACTTGTATTTCTTTTCTTAGGTGCATCTTATCTAGTGAATCCAATCCATATGAACACATTTGCAGGGGCTGCGTTCCTTGATATTACCCCGTGGTTGGTCCCTGGATGCTAGATGTGAGTAAAACAAGTTACCCAGAAGACACTGCACTCTGACGCCATTAACGTTTCAAACCAGTTGTTTTTTTACAAACAGGCGGATACGACTGTACAGAGTGAGAATGAAATTACATACATAGACCACCATTTTTCTATTTCTGCCCTTCCTGAGCTTCATGTGATTCCAAGTCGTGATGGAGAGACAGGAACTAAACAGAGAGGAGGCTCCTCTTCCATTTCTCGCCTTCGAGTCACGCAGCTCTCCCATGCATGTAGTAACGTACTTCAGACAACGGTCATAAATCATCTGAGCTAATAGAAATGATCGTTACAAATGAACTTCTTCTAAAACTGATCTTTAAATCTCGACTATGTTCCTAGTTCAAATGAACCGCTATCTCCTTGGAGTCTTTAAAATGTAATACAAAGCAGTAGATTTTGAGACAACTTCTGTTCCTAATTACACTCAAAACTGCTTTATTCTGTCACGCCTGCGTATGTGTGTGTGTGTGTGTGTGGAGAGCTCACAGTCATCTGATTGTTCCATAAATAACCCGGGACTCTCAGTGTTACTTTGTCACTGTGTCTGTGACGACGCCAAGCTTTTGTTATCTGCCTCTTTTGCGCCGTGTCCTGAACACTGCCCGCTTAGCGCTGACTGATTCCGCCTGATTCTTCACTAAAGGATGCGTCGGAATTTGATTTATTTTTTTTTATTAGAGCCACCAGTCCCTTTGAAGCTTCTAATTCATTTCATTTAAAAGCTCCGAGAGTTCTTTAAAATTGATGTTCTTATAAATACGACGATCATTAAAAACTGAAATGTTTTAAGAGCGGCCTGTCCAAAGCACTGAAAACAAACAAAAAAAAAAACAGCAAGATGCAGTAAAGCACAGACAATGCATCATAAAACATTACTCAGGTAAGGGGCATAAAATCATAAAATCATAAAATCATAAAATCATATACCACAGAACAAATATGTTATTGGAAAAAAAAACCCGAAAGCAATAAAGTGAAACAAAGGACACAGGAGCAAGCGCGTATCTGTGCCAGCGTATACCACATTACGGTGTTTAAATTGCACAGGTAAATCTTTTAGATGTGTAATATTTCTAAGTTTAATTGCTGGTACGTTTGGCTCAGATAACAAATGCGTGATGGCCCAGAGCCAGGTTTCCACTTTCATCTGGCCGGCCCACACACACACACACACACACACACACACACACCGCCGGGCAGCGACGGCGATGAACTCATCCCAATCTGGCTGCCAGAGCCAAGGCAAAACTCGGCCTTGATGAGACTGTGATCTCAATCAGGAGATCTAGCAGACCCTGCAGTCAGGAGAAAGCATACCATGCAGCGAGAAGCTGTAATGTGGATGTAGAAGTCGGGCCACTTTGGCTTGCTGTTGACCTCGACTTGTTAGACAGCACCTCTAGGACCAACATCAAAACACCAATGGATGGAAGATGTTTTGGAAGAATGCCATCCATTTGTCCAGTGCAGGTCCAGAGAGTCTGTCCCAAGGTGTGTCCCAAGGTTCAGCCTTCATTATATCTACTAGACTTCATAACGCTCCTCAGATGAGTGTCGTCTGTGCTTCTGTACCACTTATCCTACAGGGTCACATGGAGCCCGAAGCCTATCCCAAGGGACTCTGGGTAGAAGATGAGGGACACCCTGGATGGAGTACCATCCAACCTTTGGACTGGCGGAGGAAACCAGAGTACCCAGAGGAAGCCCCCGAGGCACAGGGGGAACATGCAAGGAGGGATGGAGGTGGGACTCAGACCCCCAGCCACTGAGGTGCGAGGCAACCGTGCTCGCCACTAAGCCACCGTACCCCGCTCAGGAACTATTTTTATTTCTTGAAACTTCTGAAGCTTGGAACATTGTGTTATTCGGAGACAGAGTGACACTGAACCAGCTCACAGTGTTAGCATTCAGGAAGAGTGTAGAGTACATTTTCACTTTCACTTTTCTATAACAATTTTGACTAAAACAACTACTAAACAGTTACCCTAAACTATATTCTGGCACACCTTTGACATTCTGTTCACTGCTAAAGTAGATTTTAGTTACTAATAATAATGTGCATTTTAGTTTTCTACGCCATGGACGCTACCATAGTTCCTATAGGGGCGTGATGTATTATTTGATTATGTGTTTAACATTGAATTACTTCCTAGTACGCATTCAGTTATAACTGCGTTTGGTTTAAGGCTTATTTAATCTAAGTGGCTTAGGTTATGTAACCCAGTGCTTAGTAAACACGACGGATATTTCAGTCTTTGGGAAGAAGAACCCCCCCCGCCGTGTTAGAGGAAGTTGGTACGGTCCGGCGCTCGCGCTGCAGCTGCTGCACTTTCCCCCTCTCTCGGCTGCTGGTTCAGTTCAGAGCTCACCTCCACAGCAGAGTCCATTACTCCCTCTCTCTCTCACACACACACAC
>CM040985.1:25366027-25377450 GCA_022985145.1 Pangasius djambal | reverse complement strand
TAATAATAATAATAATAATAATAATAATAAAAAAGCCTGGTTTCTGTTTGGCCTCGTTTCAGACGTCTACATTTAAGAGAAAATAAAGAAAGGCAGCCTGATTATCCGCACTTTGAAATGATCACACTTTGTGATAATTGCCCATTTTCTCCTTCACGGCGGTGGAGGAAACGTGAGCGTGTGCGAAAACTAGCCAGAACCCTGTAACCAGAGCCTGCAAATTATTATTCCTTTCCAGACGAATCACTAAAATGGTTCATCACGGGGAAAAAAAGGGCAGCGAACCACCTGTCTAATGCGCATCAGCGCGATGTTGTACTCTTGCGCGAAGGCTTTCATTTGAACCGTGAATGTAGTTCTGTTCGACCTTTCCTGCTTCTGCAGCCGCTTCAGGATCTGCCACAAAAAAAACGTGCTCACCTTACTGAGGAGCTAGAAGTAGACGGCGCGGGACCGGCACATGCCAAGCTTCGGCTTGGGAGACGTTGAAGCGCGGCCTTAAAGGAGTGTGCGGTTACATTTGGCCCCTGTGTTTGTGGCGTACAGTCGTCGTCTTCAGCACAAAATGGATGGTTCCCGAGCTTCACGTGGCAAAGAAAATCAGTTCTTACTGCGACTGTAATTGTCATTTGAATTGTTTTTGTTTTTGGATATGTTAGAGCACTTGATTAGCTGTTTGGATGCTTTTGAACAGCTTGTGTGTGTGTGTGTGTGTGTGTGTGTGTGTGTGGGAGTGTGTGAGATTGTTCGTGACAGCTGTTTTCAAGTGGGCTTACCATGACAAAAGCGACTTTGGCTCGTCTTGCAGCAGCGTGATGCGTTCGCAGGACGGTGACCAGAATGCCCAAAGCCCAGTCTCTCAGGAGGTGTGAGGGAGAGACGGTGAACGGAGACGCCGTTATAAAAACATTTAGCATTTAGCGTTTAACCCTAACCCTAACCCTAACCCTAGGGGTAACTACAGGACACGTTAGTTGCACCGGTTTTGTGGAGCATGTTCTCATTTCACTTCAAGGGTTTCAGACATCCATAGACAAGGTGTGTGATACTACTGCGACTGCGACTGCGACTGCTAATATCAGGGAATTAGCAACGGCTGTGATCATGAGCTGGTCTTGTTAATTACCGTTTACTAATGATTTTTTTTTTTTTGTAATTAGTGTGATTTATGCGCTTACATGCTAAACAGACGTTCATTAAAAAAAGAAAAAAGCAGGTGTTTGTGTGTATCCGTGTGTGTGTGTGTGTGTGTGTGTTCTTGTAAAGCTGGTTTGGCGGCTAATCATTACCGAATGACTCGGTGAAAAAGCGCCGACTCCCTTATGATCTGTTAATCCGAAATGGCTGAATGTTAAGATCTACAAGATCTTCAGGAAGTTTTCAATTGTATACCCTGGAGCTGCAGGATGTCTCAGATAGCTCAAATTTGTAAATTATTGTCACGGGGGGGGGAAAAAAAACAAAAAAAACCCTCAGTAACAGTTATCCAATATGTTACTGATGATCCCATTAAACAGCGTAATAAAGCACAGTGGAACAAATGAACCAGAGCATGTCAGCAGGGGTACAAACTTTTGAGTGAAAGCAAGAGGGATGCAAACATGGCACTCGACTACAAATTAGTGGATTTTTTTTTAAAAAGTGTGCGTGTGTGAGAGAGAGAGATGTCATTTCTCGCACTTTCCTCAAACAGGTGCCATCATCAGTCTGTGGCGCTTTGTGTGTGTGTGTGTGTGTGTGTGTGTGTGTGTGTGTCAGGTGATACCAATAAACATGTCTATAGCGTCCACAGTAAAAGCCCAAGAGCTACTGAACGGTCTGGTTTGAGGACAACGCGTCCGAATTTTCTAGATCATTAAATACTTTTAATTGGAAGGTCCGAGTTTTTTGATTTGATTTTAAAAACAGGTCAGTAGGCGTACAGTGTATTGTCCAATCTAACGCATTACAAATACTGCAAATAGTGGCACATTCAAACAGTTTGAGCAGCTTCACAACACAAAAAAACGTCGGCCATGAGGACATTAGCCAAACGCTTTGCGCAAAGATTGTATCAAAAATGTACTGTTATGTTTCTTCACTCTTTAGATGCCACATACATGCAGTATTTATTGGTCAGAATCAACTAAAAATCCACCATCAAGCTGAGCTTTCCCGATTGCCACTGCCAACAAGCAGTTCCCGACTGCACAGCTAGAATATTGCACCCTCACACGCTGTCCTTAAACCTGAAATGGTGGAAAAGCTCCTTTTCTTCATCTTTTTTTAAGGTTGTGGATGATTATATTTTGATTGGAGCGTGTACGTCTTACCCTTTTACTCTCAGGGCAGAAAGCAAAAACCGTGCGATCAAAAAACTGATTTCCCACCAATCTCTCAGTGCGCTTAGGCGGTTCAGAGCTAGCATTAGCATTCATTAGCAAACGAATCCTGTTGCTTGGATGCTCTGTAAGGAGTGTAAGGCATTTATATTTACTGCTCTCATTGTTTTCAATTGACTTTCAAGTCCCTCTTGCTCTGTCAAAGGCTGGCTTTGGCCTTGGCCTGGAAATCCGTCTCTCGCTCATCCACGTCACGTTCCTCATTCCACCTCTCCCACCACCTACACACACACACACACACACACACACACACACACATTCATACACTAAACCAACCATGGGGCCCCAGCAACAAGCTCCATTAAGAAAACAATACAAGGGTCCAATAGGCCCTTCAAATCCCGGGCTTGTTTTTTTTTTAAAAAGGCTCCAGTCTCTAATGAAGTTGGAAAACTCAAGTACCCTATTTGCGCTGCCTCCTTTGAAGGGTGCCAGTAGGTACAAAGTGTCAAAACAAGTCCAGCCTTTTGACCTTTCTCGCTTTTTCTTCGTCTTGTCCATTCGATTAAAAAAAAAAACAAAACAACAACATACCTGCAAAAGGTTTGGATGAAATGGTGCTAATTAGTCCCATTTTCTCGCAAAGCAGTCCTGGATTGCAGTGGAAACAGTCCCGTCTACCGCGTGCCCCATTTATTTTTATTTGGACGTTATTTACACTTTAAGTGCTGTTATTTTAAGGGTGTAGTCTTGCCTTGCACCACTTAATGTGTTTACGTGCAGGCTAATAATATGTCCATTATCTAATTTGGGTAGTGGTCATGCAAAAAAAAAAGCCGGTATCTGTAATTTCATACTCACATAACATGATGGGGAAGGAAAAAAACAAAAAAAAACAGGCTGTTATCTTTTAGATCTAAATACAGACAGCTCAAGACAGGACAGCATTGAGTGAGCTTGTCACGCATTTAAAAACGTCTCAACCAGTGAACCAGTTGGCTGCGTAATTTTCAGCTGTACTTCCATCTCACTACTGGGTTGATTGCGTGATTAAACTGATAGCTACCTCTGCCCAAAGTGGAGGCTGTGTAAACAGGTTTGTAAAATCGAAACACACGTAAACGCAGGGGCGTAACAATAAACGTGGTTATACAAGTTGTTTCCAAAGCGAGACGATGCGAAAAATTCGATTTTAAACCAAACTCTAATGCTGCGTTTGACTCGCATCGTAAGCCGCTAAATCCGCAGGACGGAATGATGTCATTTTCATACAAAGTAAAAAAGCAAACAACCAAAAAAAAAACATCGTAGTTAAGAAGACTATCCCAAGCTGGCAGCTGGGAATTTCAAGGCTTTTCCCGGTTGGAAGTTGGGAATTACAAGTTGCAACCATGGCGCATTAAGAAAAAAAAAGGAAAAAAAAGAAAGAGCATCCCCTCCCCCAAACAAAACTATTTAAAATCACGAAACAAATAGCGTTTGTTTTGGCTTGACTGTTTGATTAGCTGATTAGCCCAGCTCTCTGAAGTGGTGACGGAGAACGCAATCCTGAGCGGGAACACCCGAACGATCCCATCTCCTACTTGGGAAACACTGCCGCTTTCCCAGGAATACAACAGTGAAGTGAATGTTTACACTGCGATGACATCACACAGTATGAGCATCGCATGCCGGTGACCTACATCTAAAACATTCGCTCCCCGCACACAGTGTTCCCCGGGACAGACTCCGGATCCGCCGTCATCCAGACCGGGGCGAAGTGAAGAGTTTTGCGTAATGTGTCCGAAAAACGTCGCACTCCAACTAACAAATAACTCGCACTATTATAGGATATTTATAGCTTCCGAACCCTTTATCAGACCCTGTGTTCTTATGTTGGGAATACGACCCAAAGAAAATTGCGAAATGCATTTTTTTTTTTTTGTGTAAATTTCGCTATCAGCTGAAATTTGTGCATCACTCCATCTCTAGTAAACACACTTCGTTATATGCCCGCGGTATTGTTCAGTCCTGCTGTTCCCGGGTTCCGTTAATGACTCTCCAAGCTCTTGGAAAGCTCCTTGACTCGTTGCTTTTGTTTCGGACGGAGTGCGTCTAGCCCGAAAGCCCTAAGGGACGCTAGATCACTTGACTTGTCCACGATCAATCCGGCGACACAAGGAGGACGCCGTAAATCTCGCTGACGTCCTCCTCCTCTGCTTTCCGAACACAAACACACCGAAAAGGCGTGCATATCCTCTGTTGGTGCAGGGTCGAGTGTGTGTGTGTGTGTGTGTGTGTGTGTGTGTGTGTGTGGATAATGGCCTGTTTGAAAGGAGGACGCTTTTGTAGGCATTTGGAGAACTGAGGCAGCCTTCACCCCGTTCATTAGAGAGTGCTCGCATGCTTGGGCATGCCCTCGCTCTGAATTCCCTTCCAAAATAACAATAAAAATGGATTAGCACGTCTTACTTGTGGTGAGATTGTGAGCTAATGCGGTGTTTGTGCTTAGCGCATTAAACGTGCTGCGAAAAAGTATTTGCCCCCCCCCCGCCCCCAGACGTCTTCGTGTTTTCGCATAGTCGTCGCATTTAATTTTTTTTAGATCTTCAGACAAAATTGAATTCAAGACCAAGACAGCCCGAGTAAACACAAAACACAGTTCTTAAACGATCGTTTCATTTCCTGAAGGAAAGAAGCTCTCCAACACCAGCTGGCCCTGTGTGAAAAAGTAATCGCCCCTTAGTTACGCAATCAAAGTTAACGGAATTGAACTGATAATTGGATAACCCAGTTAGACTAGACACACTCAGCCCTGTTGAATCTGAATATCACTTAATTGGACCTTTACTAGCGATGTGAAGTAAATCAACAAGCAGGTCACTGTGCCACGATCGAAAGAAATTCCAGAAGAGATGAGGAAAAAAGGCTCCGAGACTCCAGGAAAAAACACAGTGAGAGCCATTATCTCCAAATGGAGAAAACTTGGAATCTTCCCAAAAGTGGCTGGTTTACCAACATTCCTCCAAACAGCGCATCAACGACTCATCCAGGAAGTCACAACAAAACCCAGACGAACATCTAAGGAACTGCAGACCTCGCTCAGCGTAGATAAGGTCAGCGTTCATGATTCCACCGTTAGAAAGAGACTGGGAAAAAAATGTTACGCGTGGGAGAGTTGGAACGTAGAGGCTCGTCTCACATTTGCCAGAAAACACCCTGATGCCCCCCCCAAGTATTTTGGGATGATGTTTTGTAGAGTCAAAAGGGGAACTTTTCTCAAGACGTGGGTCCTGTTACATCTGGCGTAAAGCTAACACAGCCGTCCGCATTAAGGACAGCAGTGAAACATGGTGGTGGTAGTGTAGTGGCGTGGTGACGCTTTGCTGCTTCAGGGCCTGGGCGACTTGCCATAGTTGTGGAACCATGAACAAAGTCCTGCCTTGAACCCCATTGAGATGCTGCGAAGAAAAGTGGACCAGAATTCCTCCACAGCGATATGAAAGACTGATCTCACTTATATCCCTTTTCTAATGTGGGCTATTTTAACGTTTATAGAATCAGAGTTTACAGAGCTTTCTTGTGGTATCTAACAGCGCTTCTACCCCCAGACAGAGCAGCACGTCTCGGCTCGGCAGATTACCCATAATCCCCCCACGTTGTCACTATTTCCACCAGCAATTCTAAACAGGAATTAAGCGATTATGATTCAGTTCTTATTTATTCACCACCTTCTACAATCTTCTTCTTCTTCTGTAATAACAGGAATTCGCACTGGTCTACTGAAGACCATATAATTATAATCAATAATCACAATATTATTACCTTTGCTCCATTTGGGAGGCGTCTGTTTTCGTACGTGCGTAGTGACCATGCTTTGAAGCGCGCTCAATGTCTTGTTAAATGTCATGGTACATTGTATAACCGATTACCAGAATAAGCTTGGCGGGTATGAGAGGTTGATCGATAGTGGGTGTTTTGAGATTTGGTGTGTGTGTGTGTGTGTGTGTGTGGGAGGGAAGGAAGGAGGCAGTAAGCCTGGCTTTTGTGTGTTTTATCACTTCCTCCCTCGCTCTCTCACACCTCCATTGGAGTGATGATGCAGTTAAGTGGCGCCGCTGTGGGCTGAGGAGCGCGCGCGCGTGCGATTTCGGTAATAAGCCGAATTGCATGCCAGCTGCCTGGTTCCTCATTAGGCCAAGTCTGGCTCCTGGGATTTGGGGTCGTGGGGTGACCAGCACCCACAAATCTAACAAAGACTTGCACATGCATGAGCCAGGCTGTCTGCGGCATTAAATTAGAAAGAGCGCACACACGATCGCACGCCGTCACTCCGAGAAATAAAGCCGGTCGAGTAGTTTCAGCTTCCTTTGTTGCTCACGCTCCCATCTTTTTTTGAACAGCTTTCTAGCGTGCAATACAAGAAGTATCCTATCCATTTTATAGATTACGCTGCCGTTCGACTTGACGACGCGTCGTGGAATCAGACCTTCACATATAACTCGCATATTTAAATTAAAAAGAGCATGGATCTGTACGGTCAGTTTGTTGATTGATCTGAAGCTAGTACTTGTATATACAGTACAACTCATCTAACGATAAGAAGTGCCTCTCTGTTTGCTGCTGATGCTGGGAGCGGCCCGAGTTGAGATTCGTGTTTTCTGGGCGGAGTTACAACCTCCAGTTGAACACGGCATCAGAGCGCTAAAGAGAGTCTCTCGGTGCACTAGCTAAGTGTCTTTGAGAAAGCTAGCTTAACACTAACTCGGGTCTCAGGAGTGCTTTTGGAAGAACGTTCCGCAGCACCTGAGTGCATCTTTGATGTTGGCAATTTAACATATAAGTACTATTGTGTTTTTTTTTTTTTTTTTATGCAGTATATTTGTATACGCGTGTACGCCCTAGCCGTGCTTAAGTCACAGCCATGCTATGAATGACGGCTGGCGTGTGGAGTTTTTAACGTGTCAGGCGATTTTGATTGTTGGTTTGAAAGCGAGTCGGGGGGGGGATTTGGGCTGGAACGCTATGAATGTGTCCTCACACACACTCGCGTATACACAGACACACACACACACACACACACACACACAGTCTTCACAAAACCCACAAGCACCGCCATGACAGCTGCCAGAGTCTTCAGAGTCTAGATGTATGTTAGTGTGTGTATGTGTGTGTATGCATTTTCATCCCTGTCTGTATGACTTTCTTGCTCAGATCTTCACTTGTGTGTGTGTGTGTGTGTGTGTGTGTGTGTGTGTGTGTGTGTGTAACAGGTGCTTGGCTCGGTTCCGATGCTGGCGCCTGTGGTCAGATATTTCCCCTTGGCCTGATTCCACATACCCTCCCATTCCATAACTCGTTCTGACATTGACTTTTACCTTCTGTAAACTCATCACACACAGTTGGAAACTTGAAGCACACATGTTGCCCGAGCTCATTTCAGTTGGATCCTGTTTCTGTCACCGTGCCTCCTGAGCTGGAAACATTATTATTATTATTATTATTATTATTATTATTACTATTGTTATTATTAGAAATCCATCCTACACCATGCTCTCTTTCTGCACTCTACTGCTGTGACAGTATTTAGAAATACATTCAGAAATCATATCGAGACTGCTGTATGTTGTTCTTTTTTCTTTATCCCTCGTGACGGAGTAAGATCATAACGTGTGAGAAATATGAATACAGCAGTAGTAGTGGTTAACGTGACCAGCATACAGAAAGGACGGTATCGGTGCGAGTGCAGTAAACCGGTCCATCAGAAAATAAAAATACAGAAGTACTGGTGCAGTGTGTCAGAGGATTGACCATGACCCATTAATATCAGCGAGAGTAGCAACGAAAAGAGCCAGCGCAATACAGCAGTCCTGATACCGAATTATTCGGACAATTAGTCATTTCTAACATGCTCTGGGCCACACCTCCTGTCTGAAGGAGATATACGTGTGTGTGTGTGTGTGTGTGTGTGTGTGTGTGTGTGTGTGCTACCAATCTGTATGCGAAAGAAAAATGTAATCCCGGCTTCAAGGTGACTGCTACGACTGACTTTTTAAATACATCCTCCTCCCTTAGCGTGTTCTGTTCCTAGCTACACACATTGCAATTGCTTTTCAATTATACAAATGTTTACTTTTTGGGCTTGTAATGAACGCCTGCTGTTCAGGGACAGAGACAAGAGTGCACACACACTCACACACACACACTCACACACACACACACACACGATACCGTGTGCTCATGGTTCACCGCGTGCACGGCATTCCCGACAACACGAGCTCAGCGCTCTGACACCGCAAATGCTGCAAAGCACAGAATGATTGGGATAGCAGGTATGAAAGCGTATCGTCGCTCACCGCTGTGGCCTGAATCGCCTGTCAGCCTGTCACCGCCTGTTCCCTAAAGCGCCTTATCTATTCATAGCAGCAGCACTGCTTCCCGCTAGAAAGCGATACACGGAAACACAACAGGGTATCTATTCAAGGACGTGACATTTCTGTATCATGTATGATCATGTTATAATGTTGCTAAAAGAAACCTGTTACCTTAAACAAAAGCTACTGGCCCGAACCATATACCGTGCTCAGGTGTGATGTAGATCGAAATGACGGATTTTGTACGCGATCACAGGATTTATTTTTCGCCTGTCAAATGAAATGTGGGGAGATTTTTAGAGATACAGTTCCTCCAACACAAAGATTGAACTTTCGGTCAGATTTACAAACTGTAATTACTGATTTTTTGCCTTCGTAGGGCAGTATGAATGCCTGCACCCTGAAAGAGTCCCATTGAAACCCTCATTAACCATAAACTCGAATGAAGGATTTTGTTGTAAATAAACTAGATTGCAATTTGCGTGGCTCTTGCACGCTTAGTTGATCCTGGAACTGCAGTTTTGCACACTTGCTCTTTACCATTGCTCGTGAGATGTACAAGACCTTTTTAAAAAGTTCTTGAAAGCGTTCACTGTTATGCAACAGATCTTGGTTCTTGTTTGCTTACTTTAGCCTGAGCTCCTATGCTACGCCAGGCTGTAGGATGGTGAAGGTTCCGTAAAGCTAATTATTCATTTGGAAAGGAAGTCATGAAACGTCTTGTTCATTTTCTTCCTGCTATTAGTCTTGTTAACGTCCCCATGACTTTTTTGCTGTTGTAGCCAAGGGACAGTAAGCAGATAAAGGCCTCGTGTCAGCCATTACATGGCTTCGGAGAGAAGAGCTAAAGATCAAACAAACCCTTTGGCTTCTGCACACTGAATTCTTTCAGAGTCCCGTGGGCTTGACGTTTCTTGCATGCAAGATTGAAAAAACATCTCAGTAGTGATAACAAAAGCTGGCTATCTCTGGCCAGCCTCCAGTTAGAGCTTGAAGTCTCATGACCTGCCACTGATCCGCCACTCTGCCCTTTTTTTTTTTTTTTTTTTTAAACATTTACACATTTACATTTAGTCATTTGGTAAGAGGTTATTATCCAAAGAGAACAAGCAGTTGAGGGCTCTCTGGAAGTGCTGGATTTAACCTCACAGCCTTTTCAATCATTAGTGTAGCATAAGGGTTTTCCCCCTTTTTGTTTTGTAATAATTCTTGATGTTATCAAAAGCCTCATCAAGTCGGATCTTTTCACTATTTGTGTCCTTTTGTTAGTGAGATCAGGTTAGGTTTCATGCCATTGATGCCTGAAAGAAGTTATTCTTCTGAGCATTAATAAGCCCATGCCAATCAAACCGCTTTTAACTGCTCGTCAGTTCAGCTTGGTAATGTTCAGACTAGTAACTTAGTTACTGTCTACCTTAAATTTTGTGCATATTTCTGAAGAGAAAGAAAATCTAGTCTGGGGTTTATTTTTTGCTGGTTAATAGTTCACTTATTGCGCACCCATAAGCTCACGCTTTCCTGGTGGTCCTTCCTGGGCAGCAGTCTTACGACCATTTGTGCATCACACCATTACCTTGTTAAAGTTTTATCAGCATGGTGTCCAGACCCAAGGGGATGAGGAGTAGGACATGGCTGATCCAGAGACATGAATGTTATCTGCAGCTTTATACTTCAAACGTAGCTTTGTGCTGGGAGACAAGGAGATAATTTGGAGTATGGCTTGGATGCTGGCCAAAGGTTGTCCCTGTCTGCACTGCAGGCAAAGCCACCATAACCTTCACTTGATCGGAGCTGGAATACAGGACGGGTCAACGGACCTTGATTGAGGCTGGTCCCTGAAGGTCTGGCAAAGGCTATGTTTTGTGAATTTCTCTGATCTCATGAAAGGCTAACACATTCATTACCAACAGCAAGCTATTATAGAAAGATTGAGCCTCTCCGTCTTGCAGATTTAAAAGGACTTGCCGTTTACAACACGTCCATCAGTCATTATTTCGAGAATAACCATGCCTTAGTAAGTTATTCTGAATTATCCTTGTTTTTTTGGGGCCATTTTTGGGTCTCACCACTTTAAAAGTCATATTGTTCTCTCTTCGGAATTGGTCACCACTACGAGGTTGAGAGATGACCTCTGAAAATCCCCCTGTGATCTTGGTACACAGTTGTGGCCATTGTACTTGCCTGATGATCAAATCCCCCTCTTCCTCTTGCCGTCTCTCTCTCTGCTCCTTTAAAGGCTTTATAGAGTTAGAAAATGGTTGCACAAAACAGGAAATAACTTCCAGGTCAGTGAGTGTGAGGTGAAGGGTCACTTCTGGGTCAATCAGACCATAAATTGTTTGACCCTTTGCTTCTCTGTTCTTCTAACGGAGTTCCAAAGTCTTTTGGTGGTTAGTTTGTTTGTAGACCTTCCCTTTCCTCTTTAGCAGGAGTGTAGTTAAGAGTGTTTTAAAAATATATACACTTTTGCGGTATGAATTTTCGGATGTTGTTCTTGTGGACCACTTTCTCTTAAAGGCCCAAAAGTCACAATCTCCCAGTGCCATCGTCTTGAAATCTGTTTTTCCCCAGTGTAGAAGGATGGGGGTGTTTCATCAGAGAGGGGCAGTAGAAAGGGGCTTCCCGGGGGTGAATTTCCACACGGTCATCTGTGTTTAGGACAGCTGGTTGGAGAGACAGGCTCAGCTCAAGCTGCTTTGACCACATTGTCTGTGTTCTGGCTCTCCTGGGGACCTGTCCAAAAAAAAAA
>CM040985.1:25353436-25365927 GCA_022985145.1 Pangasius djambal | reverse complement strand
AGAGTTTTATTCCCTCTGCTCTTGTGTACAGAGACAGATGAAATCTTTCTCGGGGGAGTAATGGGGCTTGGCAGGATTATCGATCAATGCCCCAACCTGACACCCGAAGCTGTTTTACACTCTTCTCAAAGGCAGCAGATTGAAGGCGGGCTTTGTAGTGACCCAAATGACTTCTAAAAGGGTGGAAGGTTCAGTGGCCTTGGAGTCTTTGGAGAGTGGATATTAAAGGACAAAGACACAGTCAGCCACTCCCTTATTAACTGTAGCAGATAATTCCGTTGATGACCCATAGAAAATCATACACTTTTTATACAGTATGAGAACATTGTTTAGGCCAGCTAGAGATGCACTAGGTGTCTGATGCTTGATGTGTTTTAATACTATAACGTGGTAAACGATTAGAGAGTTTGCAAACACCTGACCATCACACCCATATGTGCTTGTTGAGCACCCCATTCCCGAATTTATTCCCTCTTTGCAGTTATAATAACCTCCACTCTTCTGGGAAGGCTTTCCACTAGATGTTGGAGCGTGGCTGTGGGGATTTGTGTTCATTCAGCCACAAGAGCATTAGTGAGGTCAGGCGCTGATGTTGGGATGTCGAGGAGGTCTGGGGTGCAGTCGGTGTTCCAGTTCATCCCAAAGGTGTTCAGTGGGGTTGAGGTCAGGGCTCTGTGCAGGACACTCGAGTTCTTCCACTTCAGCCTTTCTGGAGCTCACTTTGTGCATAGGGGCATTGTCATGCTGGAACAGGTTTGGGGAAGAACCATACATGGGTGTGATGGTCAGGTGTCCACAAACTTTTGGGCGTATAGTGTACATAGACCTACTCTATATGCACTATAGGAGAAGCCATGCATTTATTTAATTCCTGGATAAGATAGACCCTAGTGACATTTGAGTCACCTTTCTGACACAACAAAACCAGCATGCAAAAACTGTTATAACTCACTCTACTGCCAAACAGGCACCTTGGCTAAGCCTTTGGCCTACAATCCTGACCTTTACAAAGACTTGGCTCTTCGGGAAGGTTTATGTTGGAAAGCCTCAGTAATTATAAAAATGTTTAATTGAGAGTTTTCTGTAGGGATATGTCTTAGCGAGGCTAGATGGCAAACAGCCCATGTTTGGTTTGTTGTTTTAATGCTTTGATATTCTTTATCTAGAGTTTAGTCAGCTTCTGTCCTGCACAGCAACAGGACTGTGTGACGGCGTGACGGAGACTGTCTGCCGGGCAACATTTCTTCTATTTATAGCTTTATAATGCTGCGGTTTGGGGGTCATACAGTATGGTGATCCCAGTCACTGCTATAAATTACATTTTTGTGAATGTTTTCCAGATAGAAAGTGACAGTGTGTTACTCCCGAGTTTTGATTGGTCAGCACGTGATTTCAGAAAATATTAAACAAGGCCAAGTTTCAGTTATTCTGCTACCTGTTTTATTTAAGAGCTTTGTGTTTAACAATCTGTGTTTGAGGTCCTCTGTGACTTGTTCAGTGGGTGTGTGTCTTTGTTTCCATTCATTTTTGGATTGTTTTTGCATCAAGATTGTGATACTACAGTTGGTATCAGATGCTTTATCATTGCTACTCTGCTATCTCTGCTACTCAGTCTACCAAATTAGTTCAAACCTTTACAAGCTACTTTATTTTATAATGGAACAACCAACCAGCTCGCTAGGGAAAAAGCAACATTCCTTGTTGAAAAGAAGCTGTATGAGAAACACAGCTGTATCTGACACACAGGGATAGATACACGCCTATATGTTTTCACCCCCTCACCTCCACCCCGCCCCAACTACACACACACACACACACACACACACACACACGAACACACAATTCCCACTGGCTGTTTGCTCTTAAGGTGGTTTCAGAAAACTAGGTGACTTTTTTTTCTGAGCTGCCTCACACCTACCTCTCAAAGTGCCTTTGTGACGCTCTGGAGGCTTTGGAAGCCTGTTCAGAAGGACAGATAAACCCGGTTTCCCTTGAAGTTGTCAGAAGAAGAGTAAACATCTGATGCTCAAAATATCTCACGTGTTCACAGTAAAACCTGTCCGGACTATTTCTCTGTGGTCTAGACATATTGTTGGAAAAGCATTTAAGGATTTATAGTGTGTCTCAGCTCAAGATTCAAGCTCTGCTTTAACAATTCACATGCTACAACGTCTAGGCCAAATGTCGTTAACACTACCTGCATGCATGAATGGGCAGGTGACGGTCTGGGTGTTACTGAGCTTTGTGGGGAAAATGATCCTCTCTGTGAA
This sequence comes from Pangasius djambal, assembly GCA_022985145.1. Lineage (NCBI taxonomy): Eukaryota > Metazoa > Chordata > Actinopteri > Siluriformes > Pangasiidae > Pangasius > Pangasius djambal. The sequence goes on along the minus strand of CM040985.1, from coordinate 25,363,657 downwards.
ACTGTCTTCTTGATTAGAGGGAGGCACCGTGGAGGTTATCTTATGGGGATTAGTGGGAGGAGATTTGAGAAGGAAAGCCATATTTCGCCCCATAAAACGTGATTGTCTGTCATTTTACAGCTCCCCCCCCCTTTAGTGCTAACAGTCACCTGTTATCTGTGACAGGCATGTTCTTGTATGTATTATTCGAAAGATCCCTGTCATTAAAGGGTAAATATGGTGTGTTGTTTGTGAAATTTGCCCGCTGTGCTCAAACTGCTCGACCGATTATAATTCATTGGTAATCTGCCCAGCCAGGTGGAGTAAGGTAGATGCGCTATGGCTCCTCTGTGTGTGTTTGCTTTTAAGTTAGGTTTTTTTTTTATTTTACAGGAATGTGTAAACAGGTAAATGTTGATCAAGTTAAACCACCTTAGGCTAAGCAGTAAATGGTTTTATTGCATTGTTTATGTGGATTACACGTTCAGTTTCTCAGGAGCAGAACACCACATCAGGTACAACGCCCTGCGTAATCTGAGGCTACGGTGGACAACAGGTCCACCCAGACTGGACAGATGAAGTTGAAGAAGCCCAGGTGACGTTCTTCCAGTGTTCGCATTCCCACTGGAACCTCAGATTTCTGTTCATGGCTGACAGGGGTGGAATCTAATGTCCTCGTCTGCTGTCGTAGCCCAGCCACCTCAAGGTTGTGCATTCTGAGATGCTTTTCTGCTCACCACGGTTGTAAAGAGTGGTTGTTTGAGTCACCCTAGCCTTGCTGTCAACTTGAACTAGTCTAGTCGTTGTGTCTGACTTCTCTCATCAACAAGAAGTATCTGCTCGCAAAACTGCTGCTAGCTGGATATATTTTTTGTTTGTTTGTTTCTTTCTTTTTCACACTGTGCTGTGTAGACTCTAGTTTGAAAATGACTCTAGTGAGAAAATCCCAGGAGATCAGCAGTTTCTGAAATACTCAAACCAACACTATCAGCCATGCCACATCACTGAGATCACATTTTCCCCCCATTCTGATGTCTGATGTGCAGCTCTTGACCTGTATCTGCATGATTTTACACTTTGTGCTACTACAACCATGATTGGCTCCACGATTGGATGTATATAAATAGCATTTTTGCTGTTGGTAGTTTAATCCTTACAGTAGCCCCCACCAGACAGCGTAGTATCATTCTGAGAGGAGTCAGTAAATGCTAGGATTTGACAGTAACGAAACCTTATCTGTTGCCCTTGTCAGACCTTTGCGAGGTATCAGGTGACACATCTTAGAAAGAGTCAGGCCCATGGGGTAAATCCTCACGATTACACACAAGCCTGTAAACTGGAGCCAACGCTCCACCTGTTCACATTCCTGTGCCTTCAAACAGAGGGGGTTTTCCCAAAGCTTTGATTCAGGATAAGGCCTGCAGTGGCATGGAAAATGGTGGAATGTTACGAGTTGATGCAGTTGTTTGAATGATCACTGTAAATTAATTTTGAAAGAAATGCTTTCGTTTAATCATTGGGGAAAAAAAAAAAAACAATGCTTTTTCAAATCCAAGCATCGGTCTTGTTTAACGGGAAGAATTTGAAGACACAACATTTGAATTATGAGAGCACAACATTTACAAAACTTAGTCTTACTCACTTTTGAGATACAATCTTCATTTTGTTCAGAGCTGACGCATTCAATTGGTCCATCTCTGACTGTGTCAATGTTTTGGCATGAGAGGCTGGCATTTTCTACCTCCACCATCCAATCAGTCCATCTCTTTCAGTTCTGTGCTTCCCTTCATCTCTTTTTTTTTTTAAGGTGGGGGATAAATAAGGAGAAAGTTCCATTACTTTTTCAGCACATTTCACTCCACTGCTTTCTAGCTGTGCTTCTTTTGTTGGGCCCCCAGCACCCCTGCCGGGCATTGTGGGAGAAGGCCTCCTCAGTGGGGGCTTGTGGGAAAGGCCGTGGGCTCACTCATCAAGACTGACAAAATCAATGGAGTGGTGCACAAATAGGGACCCCAGGAATCCGACTGGCTTCAGGGCAGAAACAGAGAATAAAGTGTGCTCTTCGGGCTGGGTAAGGGTCCAAAATTTAGTGCAATCAGTCCGTTAATCTGTGCAGGATTTCAGGTTAGTTTGAAATGACAGCATTTAGCAGACACTTTTATCCACAACGACTTGCAGAAGTACTCCCATAAAAAGCATCCTCGTGCTAGCACTAATAGTTCTGGGTTTCAGAATGCTCTCAAGCTAAACCCTGCTTAGAGGGAGGTTCGTAAAGCGAGAAAAGGCTTTGTAATCTTTCTGTCTTTCCTCCTCCTCTAATGTGGGGTTCTTCAGCAGTTCTTCCGAGTGGTGGAAATTTGGCAATTGGTCAGAAAGATGTCCTTTCTCCTCTGTGCTGCTTAAATATTGTGCTTTCATGTTGATTTTTGCCTTTGGCTGAAGATACGATTACTATAATACAGACAGCATATTGTACTTTTTTCCTGTGATATGTCACATTTATATCCACCTGCATTAATAAGACCAAAATATGGATTTGTTAATTAAACCTGTTTCAAGGTTCGGTGAAAGTTTGAGAACAGTTGCTTACTACCAGATCCACATCTAGTCAGTTGGTTGGTGGAATCACAATGGAGGCTTTGTGGATTATGAGGAAAAGGTTCAGCCATTTTGCCATTTTATAAACCAACAGTGCAAAGTTTAAATGATCCATCCTCATGGGGTAAAAAAAAAAAAAAAAAAATTGGCATACGTTTCATACTGGATGGAATTTAAACGTAACTCCTGCTAGTGGTGTGTACAAACGCTGACGTGAGCCAACTGCGTCTCAAGTTCATCATCAGGAGAACCGAATTGGGGGGGAAGAGAAGGATACGATGGTAATTAAAGACCCTTGAGCAAAGGGGCCCTCTTGCTGTTAGATGGATTTCATCCCCCCCTCTTTAAACTCCGCCCTCTAATCCCTGCTGGAACAAGCAAATTGGGCCTTTGAGGCTGTAAGAGGAGAAGGCCATAGGGAGAGAATGGAGGGGGCAAGCTATTCTAGCTGTAGTGTGCTAATAACTGCCTAATTAATCACATCCAAACACTTACGTAGGAAACGCAGCATATACACACGTACAGTACAATAGAGCCATTGGCATACAGCAGAACCTCCTCCCTCCCTCGCTCGCTCGCTCGCCCTCTCCCTCCCTCGCTCCATCCCTTCATCGCTCTGTGTGTTTTTGTGAATTCGTTTGAAGAGAGCTCTCCGTGCGATGGCCCGTGGGAGGACGAGGCTCGTGTTTTGGCAAATGGAGACCTGCTCGAATGAGACTCTTTTTTTAGGCTCGCTCTAAAATCAGCTTGTACCGCTCTGTTCCGTGTGCTTGCTCGTGTCAGTTTCGCAGAGCCGCACTTCCAAACATCATTTCTTACTCTTAATCAATCGATCCGATTTGCTGAAAAGTGGCAAAGATGTTTTTTTTTTTGTTGTTGTTTTGTTTGTTTGCGTGTTTTTTCTCTTGGGTAATTTTCTTTACATAGCTACAGTTTTAAATAGTGAACAGGATAAAGTCAGTCCTCGTGTCTCTCGTGGTTTCTTTTTTGTGCCATATTTAAAAAAAAAAAACAAACAAACAATAATATTGAAAAATCCTACTCCAAGAGGATTGCCATGTAAGCTTGCTAGCTTCCACTTCCCCAGGCTAGCTAATGTACCGATCTCTGTAGAGAATGGCGAAGAACGTGAGGATATCATTTCCCAGACTCTGAATTGAGGAATGTGTCAGAGGGAGGTGTAGTGAGGGATGAGTTTTACAGACACACACTGCTGAGTTTATCCTCGTACTCGTCTATCTTTGTTTAATGGAGTTCTCGTTCTCAACAGCTGATATCCGTCGATGGGTTTAAGCTTGACTTTATTCTTAGACCCTGACTGATCGAACATCCGAAAAAAAAAAAAAATATCTTGGTACTTGTTACCAGTGTTGTCAGCGTTGTCCTCCATTTTGTTTTTCGTTTTTTTTTTCCTCGCTTGCCACCTTAGCCACGACTTCATTAAAATAAAAAGCGCTTTTCCGAAATGCAGGTCGTTAAAGTTGAAGGTTTTTTTTTTTTTTTTTGGGTGTTTAATCTTTGTGGAGAATGAGTCTGGAGCACTTCTAATTTCACTCTCTGTTGGCCGTGACATTTTTCAGGTGCAAATCCTTCTGGCTTTGCTCTCTCATGCAGTACACGTTTGTTATATGCTTCTTAAATTAAAAAAAAAAAATTAAAAATAAAAAAAAATTCTGCTTTGTAGTTTCGTTGTTTCACCACCACGGATTGACACCAGCCATCTCTCGCCGTTGCCAGGAACGGAGCTGTGAATTTCCACTCGGGGAATAACACTCAGGGAATGATTTCATAAGTAAATGAATTTCGGAAATACTCTCTGACTTTGGAGAAGTTTGACTTCCTTTATAGGTGGCTTGTAGAAGCTGTTGATGGTTTCCAGAAGGAATTGTGATGGTTGTAGAAAATGCAATAAAATTGCACAAGCTTAGGACAACTTGAAGAAGGTAGGAAGTTGTAGGAAGTTTAGGAGAAGCCTGAGAGAGATTCCGAGACACACTGGAAAAGGTTTCCAGAAGCTAGGGGTGCTAATTCGGTCTGTGAGGCTCTGTGGAAGGTCTCCAGGATGCAGAACAATCTTTGGAGAAAGAGCTGATCTCGAGAACTTCAAGTAAACGTTCGGATGGAACAATTCCGAGAAGATCTGGAGAAGTCTCAGTAGTGTATTTTTTTTTTTTTTTTTTTTTTAGAAACGTGGAAGCTTTGGAAAGATTTGGAAAGCTTTTGAAGTCTTAAGTAACACCTTTACTTGTGCCTGTGGCCTTCTGCTCTGGTTCTCGTTAATTTGAGTTCTAATCTGCGAGAAACACTTTACATTTTGCGTGAAATAGGGGCAATTGCGGTTGCTCTGGTGTGGGCGCATTGCGGGTAAGCCACTAAAACTGATTACACTCGTTCCTGTGTAACTTCCGTGTGCCGCTGAGATGTTTGCCAAGGTGGTCCCATCATTGCAAGGCAGCGTTCAGTCTTCATTTAATCTTCACATTCTGCTGTCTCTAGGTTGGAACTCAAAATGGATTCAGTTCACTAGAATGTGTTTCCGCACCAAAGCCTGCATCCTTCATCTGTTGTGTATTCGAGGCAAACATACACACTTTAAAAACCTCAGGCGTGACACAGAGCGGATCTGGTTTATTGTAATTCATGCCGGTGCTCAATTCTGATTGGTCGGAAAGTGTCTGTTAGTTTCCTGTAACAGCAGCTCAAAGGCAAATCGCAGGTTTTTTGCTAATAAAGGTGGACACTCCTCATCAGTGGACTAAAAACGTGCGTAATTGTTGATGTGGTGGAGCTTGCTGTGCGACTTTTATGGAAGGAGCCTCCAGTGTCACAGGCGAAGGTGTTCCTTTAACATTTCTTTCACAGGAAAGTCTTGCGGTTTCGCGCTGAATTTGTGTTTGGATTAGGAATGTAAAACTGAGTTCGTATCCCATTTTCTCCCCACTTTGGTCACCAGCCAGCTCTCCCTTAACGTAACGACATCGACCAATCAGGAAGGATGAAGGCTAACGTGTGCTTCTTCCGAGACACGCGAAGCCAGCCAATCATGACTTATGGAACTGCTGCGTCACAAGGCAACATCTGAGAGGAAAGCGCTGTCTGCCCTCTTCCGCATACACGAGCTCACAGATGCCCGTGATTGGCTAGTGTCCTTCTAACTGACAGAAGGAGAGCGAGAGAGAGATTTTTTGTTCAGCTGTAACTTCCCCTGGCGCCTGTGATTCACAGCACACTTAAGAATGTTTGTCCACTGTTATTTTGGGCTGAAAGAAGTCAAGTAGGGACGAGGCACAGGGAAGATACAATGCGTCTTCTAAAGGAAGACAATAACTGTTGGGTCTGACCTAGCAGGAGGTGACGTCTGTAGCCACAGTCGAGCTCGAAAACATTTTCCCCTTAGTGTTTTGTAACTTCCTGACAGGTGAAATACGGTGGGAACTCTAGTGAGGGATTTTTTCCATGAACACTATCTTTTTTTTTTTTTTTTTTTTTGCACTTTTGTCTGAGTGTAGAGATGCACAATAAATGCCCAGCAGGAAGTGGCCGTCACAATGATCATCAGCTCTGCTATTTGTCACTAAGTTTTTACGCTTGGCCGAGGTGGAAGAGTTGATCCATCAGTAACGACGAGATGCAAATAAAGAGTGATGGAGGGTTTTTTTTTTTTGGAATAAATGAGGTTTGAGCACTAAATCTATATACATATGTAAATGCGTGTAAAAAAAAATGAGGATGAGAAAGGATTTGGGAAGAAATATCTTGCGTCACCATGACGACTGAATGAACATCATCCATCAAATCTATCCGTTACGCTGTTGTATTTGTGCTGCTCTGTTTTTTTTTTTTTTTTTTTTTTTTTCCTCTCACAGGAAAAAAAAAAAAAAAAACCAGCCGTGCACTTTGGAGATTGAAGTCTTTTCTCTCCAGTCACGTTTACGTTTACCTCTTCGTTTCTTACACTGTAATATCGAGAAAAAAAAATACAAAATTCACAGTCTGCAGTTCAGCGGCAATAATATTGCGTCAAATAAGAAATTATTTGGCATTGTATACCCTAAATGGTTTAAAATAGCTATGTTTCTATGCACTACACCTCCAGTTCTCTTTGCGGAACAGACGGTCCTTGCTGTCAGCGTCTTCCCCAACAAATCCTTCCTCCGTGTTTCCTCCATGCTTATTACTCTTCTTTTCTTGCTTCCATACAAAATAGTGCAGACAAAAACGACCACCACAGCCAGCTGCTCTTGGCAGGCCCATGACGGATAGCTCTCGCGTTTATTCTTGTAAGAATGTGTGGATTCGGGGATCCGCCTGCGCAGGTAAAAGGTCCTGTAGCGTGAAAGCCGTGTCTGCAATAGGTTGTGTAGCGTGCACAGGACACAACAGATTGCGAAAAAAGGAGATGAGAGTGGTGTGTGCTGTGATTCTGAAGTGTAATGTCCACTTAGCATCATGTCAGGAATACAAGTGCTGAGGCCTAAATGGAAGTTTTGTATCCATCAAACTGAATGACTTTAAATAACTACTTGTAATATGTAATCCATGCTTAGGTCCTTGGACAGATGTTCAGAACTGTTGTGACGCTGTAGATCTGCTCCAGATGCATCGTTTCGGTCTCTTAAGGGCGAACAGCTGATATCGACTCCATTAGTACAGTTATCATAAGCTGTTTTTGGGCTCTGTAGGATTCCAGCCCTAAGACCTGACTGATGATGAAAAGGCTATGTGTACTGAGGCGAAGAGTAATTTTCTGAGCACTTTTCAAGAAATTTTTATCGCCCTTCGTTTCGCCCAATGGAATGGAAAATGACGGTATGAATGGTCTGCTATAAATGGTTGAGACTTTGCTTTTTGCTCTGTAATTACCCGGGCCTTACCACAACCTCGGGCAATGACGACACAGCGTAGGGAGGTTTGGATGTTGTTGGGTTTGTAGAGCGATGTAGCGCGCCGAAAGACTCCTTCTACGCTTTTGAGAAGACTTGTGCAGTGGAGGAGGGGGGTCACCTCGGGTCCTGAGAACCTCCACAAATGTGTGTTCTGTTTCATAACCCCGTCCGCCAATTCCCTTTATTTTGCTCAGTTTATTTGTGTTGCTTTAGGTGGATGTGGAAGTGCCGATGGAAGGAGATGGACCGACTGGGGGTCAGTAAATGGAAAGAGAGAGAGCAAGAGAGTAAGTGAGGGGTGAATTGTTTAGGGGCAGGCACATGGCAGGCACTATTGTTCATCTCTCGCATTCACACGGCGATCGAGGGATTCCCGCTGGGTTTCTCCCATAAAGGCCTGGTAAATAAGTTGCAACTTCTGCTTTGGTGCCAATGAAGAAGGGAATGAAGGTTTTTTTTTTCCCCCCTTCTTTTCAGCAAGGAAGCGGGCACATATCTCCAAAGAAACAGCCCGAAAACTCAATTTTAGTCTCATTGAGGGTTTCTAGAGCTTGACAAGTGAAAGCTAGCCGGAACCCAGTGCAAGTCCTGTTTGTCCACCGACTCCTACCTTCTTCTTACTTCCGTTGTACCTTGTTATCTCCTTTACAAGCGCTTCTTTTTAAGGGGAAATATTGTTTCCTGAACCCTAAACCACAGTTTCCCTTTGAACCATTTTAATATGACAAGCTTGCTGTAACACTACGTATACTGGGAAGAACCTCGAAAGTTTCTTTACTGTTTTTCGAGCGGAGATGAGAGAGAACAAGCGTGCCTTTGTGAGAGCGGAGACGGAAACGAGCGACTCTTCACTCCTTCGCGACGCCAAGCCTTTCTTGTTGTCTAAGAACGGATGTGCATGGTGGGAATTCAGGTGGAAAGATCAGCCCCGAGGTTAAATACGGGCTGAACACCGCTGTGTCCAAAAACAACAAAAAAAAGCGCGACTGGTTGCGGTTACGTTTTTCTGTTGTTGTTGTTGTTGTTGTTGTTGTGCCGCTTAGCCACGGCAAGGCTTTTCGTGTTATTTGACACACATGCGTTTCGATGTCATCTCGTCATTCCCCTTCAGCCTTCTGAACCATCAGCTGAAAGATAGCTGATACACACACACATGACACAGAGGCATTTCCGCTTTTAAAGGACTTCTCAGAAGTTTGCATAATGTTTTTTTTTTTTTTTTTTTTTTTTTTTTTTTTTTTTTTTTTTTTTTTTTTTTTTTTTTTTTTTTTTTTGGTGGAAACGTACAATTTCTGATTGGTTGTATCTTTTCTAACACTCGAGTGTGTGTGTGTGTGTGTGTGGAATGCCAGTGAAACCCAAGCATCTGGCTGCAGTCCATGGAGAAAAATTGGGTCTGCTATTGGAGTCTTTTTGTCTGAAGCTCATGAAAAACCATGCGCCCTGTAAAATGACCCCCCCCCCCCCCCCCCACACACACACACACACACACACACCACCACCACCACCAAGAAGTGAAGAGAGTGTATCGATCTCACACACACACACACACACACACACACTGCAGGAACAAAGTCGGGTGCCTGGTTCCATTCGGAAAGTAATACCCACTACAAATCAAATACAAACAGCTCAGGAGGAGACAGACAGAGCGACTGAAGAAATCCAACAGAGTCGCCGTTAAAGTGATTTATCCGCTTTAGCCCTAATGGAGTGAACTGGAGAAGAGCAGAAACCTTTGAACCTAGCAGTTCTGACCATCCTTCAAGGCACATAAAATAAAAGAAAACGAAAATATACGCCACTCTATAATCTGCATCATCAAAAAATCTCACTATGTTGCCCAGAAGAAGACGGGTTCCCTTTTGAGTCTAGTTCCTCCGTCTTCCCCCCTCTTACCCCACTGCCCTCATTAAGGATCTGGGTCTCGACGCGGATTTCTGCGAAGCCTCTTTGCGACAATGTCTGTTGTTAAATGCACTATACAAATAAATTACATTAGACAAAACAAAACAAAAAAACGCTCCAAAAGTAGGTCCGGAGTTTGGGTTTCTTATACCCTCAGCATGCTCAGCATTCATATAACAGCACTCTCCAAATAAATCTGTTAAACATACTTCTGCCGTACTGTAATGCCTGAAGAATGTAGTATTAGCGTATGTCAGATCGTAAGTATCTTCAGGGAACGTTTTTACGACCTGCTGAAAGTCACCGTTTACATAATCGGAAGTAAATTTAGAGAGCTGGCAAGAAGAGGCGTTTAACGGCAATGTCGCCGTAACCAGAAGCGCGCGAGTCCCGTAGCTAACGTTAGTGCAGCGGGTTACACAAGCGTCCGATCTCGGGTCGTGAACGACGTCGAACAGCAGGAAAGGAGAATTCCCTCGTCATTGTGCTTCAGAGACAGAAGTTGATAAACCGCCCTTCCATTTTATATTTAAAATACATAAGATCAACTTTGCTTCCTTACAAGACTTCTTTTTTTCCCCCCCTTTCAGTCACGTTTGTCAGTGTGCATCCACTAAGGTTGTTAAACCTCCCTTTTCCTCTTTTCTATCTTTCCAAAAACTCGTCATCTGGATGATTTCTAGCCCTCATCTCCGGCTCAAATGCTTTCCTCCTTGTGTTAGAGAACTTTCACGCCTCTGTTCATTAGGTTTTATTTCCGTCGAAGAAGAAATACGGGAACGTTGTGTTGGTCCGTGTCCACCGATGGTGGCGATGGTGTTGCGGGCGGGGCGGGTGCGTGAGGTGTCTG
>CM040985.1:25326878-25340056 GCA_022985145.1 Pangasius djambal | reverse complement strand
TGGAGGCAGAGCTTCGGGAACCTTCGTGCGGTCAAGGAAAAAAAAAATAATAAAAACAACATTAAAATATCAAACTTGCCTACTTAACCACTGGAGACGTTTTGTTAGGGAGTATGTGCTTGACCAGGTCAAAGGTCACGGCATCCGTGATGTCTTTCTCATAAAGCAGTGCCTCTGCATATCGTGCAAACTATAAAAACTAATTTTTAATACGCAGACACTTGTGGAGACATTTGTAGTTGTTCAAAAGTGTAGCTTTGATGCGTTTGTTATTTATGGCGCGTTTCATTGTGAATACTTTTCTTGTGTGTACTTTCTGATACATTCTTCTAGCTCACTTTCTGTGTGTGTGTGTGTGTGTGTGTGTGTGTGTGTGTGTGTGTGTGTGTGTGTGTGTGTGTGTGTGTGTGTGTGTGTGTGTGTGTGTGTGTGTGTGTGTGTGCGTGTGCACATGTGTGCGAGTGTGCAAGTGAGCAATGGCAGATATTTGTGTGTTAACAGGATGTTCTTTAACCAGCTGTCACAAGTGCATATCACAGAAGGTGTGTGTGTGTGTGTGTGTGTGTGTGTGTGTAGCCGCAGACGTCATGGCTGCTACATGCAGTGTCGAAGAGTTCCAGTGTGCGTACGGTCGCTGCATTCTGGACATTTACCACTGCGATGGAGACGACGACTGCGGAGACTGGTCCGACGAATCCGACTGCTGTAAGGACGCCTCGTCCCTCCGCCTGTCTCTCACACCAGCGCTTTCCTTAATACACAACAAACACACGGCCGGCGCATCCGAGACAAAACGTCCCCCTCCGTCAGCTTCCCAAGTCGAGCTAAACGTTAAACACACTGGCGAGCGCCCTGCGTTGCGTAAAGTCCACACCGGTCCTGCAGCTGTCCATACGGCTGCGATTTTCTTCAGATATTCAGCGTTTTTTTTTTTTTTTTTTCTCAGCGTTCTTGAAACTACATCAAAGAGAAAAGGAATTCTCACATTAGAGAGAGATTTGTTAAGGGTGTGGGTGGGTATGTGGTGTGTGTATGTGTGTGTTTGGGGCGCGCGCGCGTGTGTGTGTGTGTGTGGGCATGTTTTTATATCTTGGTGGGGTCCCTATAAGGATAGAAGTATCTGACAATGTGGGGACATTTGCCTAGTTGTCAATAGGGATAGCGAAAAGGATAGCAAGGTGTGTGTGTGTGTGTGTGTGTGTGTGTGTGTGTGTGTGTGTGTGAGAGAGAGAGACAGCCTGATAGGTCACACTCAGCAGAAAGTGAGAGTGGAGGGTAATAATCTGCTTTCACCTGCAGTTTCGATTGAATTCTCTCTCTCACACACACACACACACACACACACACACACGTACACACACACACAAAGCACAAGACAGGTGTTGTTGCTGATCAACCCAACATGTGAATTTCAGCTGTTTGAAGGGTTTTGTGAGCATTCTTTCATTCTGTGATGGTGTGTGTGTGTGCGTGTGTGTGTGTGTGTGTGTGGGCACGCAGCCTCTCACCAGCCGTGTCGTTCGGCTGAGTTCATGTGTAACAGTGGGATGTGCATCAACGCTGGATGGAGATGTGATGGAGAATTTGACTGTGACGACCAATCAGACGAGAACAACTGCAGTAAGTCTGTCATTGTGTGTGTGTGTGTGTGTGTGTGTGTGTGTGTGTGTGAAGGGAGAGATAGAGATTAACTGTGCTCACGTGTGTTAACAGTTTATTAGCTTAAGCATAACATAATGTGTGTGTGTGTGTGTGTGTGTGTGTGTGTGACTCTCCTCTAGCTGTACCTGTGTGTATGGCTGAGCAGTTCCGTTGTGCGTCCGGTCGCTGTGTGCGGTTGTCATGGAGATGTGATGGTGAGGATGACTGCACTGACGGCAGCGATGAGGAGGGCTGTGACAAAAATGGTACGCACACACACACACACACTCACACACACACACACACACACACACACTACAGTAAATAAAACTCTTTCTCTTCTGTTCACTCCGTTCGTTCTCTTCCTCTTTACCGGCCCGCCGTCTGTAGGTTCGTCTCCTTCCTGCGCGTCTGATCAGTTCCAGTGTGGAAACGGTCGCTGCATCGGCCAGCGCAAAGTGTGCAACGACCTCAACGACTGCGGCGACGGCACAGACGAACATCCGCACCAGGAATGCCGTAAGAACACACACACACACACACACACACACACACACACACACACATGAACACACACACACACGATCATCTTTACAAACACTGTAGACTTTACACTAAGGGTGTTTCACTTTATCAAATGATTCATGCCACAGTGTGTGTTGGAGTAAGATGGATATCACAAGCTTTGTATTGTGTGTGTGTGTGTGTGTGTGTGTGTGTGTGTAGGGCCCCGGTCGACCGAAGGGAACTGTAACGTCGGGAACGGCGGCTGCTCTCAGAAGTGTCAGATGTCTCGAGGTTTGGTTCAGTGCAGCTGCCACACCGGATACAGACTGAGAGAGGACGGCAAGACCTGCCAAGGTGAGGAGAGAGAGAGAGAGAGAGAGAGAGAGAGAGAGAGAAGAAACATCACTTTCATGTTTCATACTCAGTTTTATTTGCTCACAGTAATCTGTCATGTGCAGCTCGTCTTCAAGCTTGTAAGCTCCTCAAACACACAGTTGAGACAAATCTGTGCGTGTAGACAATAACGTCTGGGATTCAGCCACAGGGAAAATAAACATAGCGGAGAAAATAACCCAGAATTATTACGCCGGAGTTTGTTGTGTTGCTCTTACAAATTTACTCAAATAACATGAACGTACATATGCAGTTTATTCCTCATAAACTCTGCATCTGAGACTCGTCATCTCCTCTATCTTCTTTTCTTTCTCTCTCTCTCTCTCTCTCTCTCTCTCTCTCTCTGACTATCCTTCTTTTTCCCGGTTTCACCCTCTCTCTCTGTATACGTGTGCGATATTGGCAGAGAGTTGCTGAAGTAAACTCCTGTCTCTTATCCCCCCCCCCCGTTTCTCATCATTTGGACTCTTCCAGATGTGGATGAGTGTGCCGAGGACGGCTACTGCAGTCAGGGCTGTACCAACACAGAGGGGGGCTTCCAGTGCTGGTGCGTTCAGGGTTACGAGCTCAGACCTGACAAACGCAGCTGCAAAGCTCTGGGTGAGTTAAACACGCCAATTTTACAACGCGTCTTTACGTTTTATTTATTTGCTTATTTAGTAAACGATTCTGATTGGTCTGATGGGGCAGAATGGGCAGAGCCAATGTGTTTGTCGTACCTGATACCAATGTTTCTTAACTCTTAAGTTTGCGAATCCCTTCTGATTTGATTTGATATGTTGTTATTGCTCACCACCGATTGGTCCATGTAGGACAAAAGTGGGTGGAGCCAGTGGATGCAGCTTAATGTCACTTTCTTGAATCTGACTTTTAAGTTTTGTCTTTCTTTTCCCACCTACCCTCCTCTGTCTTCCTTTTTCTTTCTTTTTCTTTCCTGCTTGCTTGCTTTCACCGGCCACTTGTACCTGAGATCAGGTGATGTTTTTCCAGTCTTAATCTTGGCCTCAGATCTCACTTTTTGGCTGCCCGGAGTGGAACCTGTAGTAGTCTTCAGCTGTTGTAGCGCGTCCGCCTCAAGATTCAGCATCTTCTGCGTTTTGAAATGCTTTTCTGCTCACCTCGGTTGTAAAGAGTGGTTATTTGAGTTACTGTAGGCATGCCGTCAGCTCGAACCAGTCACTGAGATCACGTTTTCCCCCATTCTTATGTCTGATGTGAACGTTAACTTTAGCACTTGACCTGTCTCTTCATGGCCTGTCTGTCTGTCTGTCTATCTACCAATCAGCGAAGACAATTACTTCGTGTGTTTCTTCAGGTCCAGAGCCGGTGCTGTTGTTTGCGAATCGGATTGATATCCGTCAGGTCCTGCCTCACCGCTCAGAGTACACGCTGCTGCTGAATAACCTGGAGAATGCCATTGCGCTCGACTTTCACCACAGCAAGGAGCTGGTGTTCTGGTCCGACGTGACGCTCGACCGCATCATGAAAGCCAACCTGAATGGCAGCAACGTGGAGGAGGTCGTGTCCACCGGGCTCGAGAGTCCAGGTGCGCCACATACAAACTGTTTCTTTCTAGGCTTAGCTTTGCGGGAAGTTTATTACAAAGAACGGATTTAAATCACTTGAAACCTTGCTGACTTTATCACACACTTTTTCTCTTTATCCTTGCAGGTGGTCTGGCAATAGACTGGATCCATGATAAGCTCTACTGGACTGACTCCGGGACGTCACGCATCGAGGTGGCCAACCTTGACGGCTCACACCGTAAAGTGCTGATCTGGGAGAGTATGGAGAAACCCCGCGCTATTGCCCTGCACCCCATCGAAGGGTAAAACTCACGACATCACACACACACAACACTGATTTAATGTATCTGAAATCGCATCCTCACTGTTTTACTACAGAGACTAAATTCTCAGTATACCATCACTCTGCATTAGACGTACACACAATTAATACTGCGCTGCACCTCCAGCATTTAGTACATTTTAATGACCTACGCCACCGTCAGAGCCCCATTTTTTTTTTAATCCCCCCCCCCTTCTTTTATTCCGTCAGGAAGATTTACTGGACGGACTGGGGAAACACACCAAGGATCGAGTACGCTAACATGGACGGCTCAGGACGCAAGATCATCGCCGATACCAACCTGTTCTGGCCAAACGGACTCACCATCGATTACGCCGGCCATCGCATGTACTGGGTGGACGCCAAGCACCACGTGATCGAGAGAGCTGACCTGGATGGGAAAAACCGCAAAGCCGTCATCAGCCAAGGTGTGCACACAAAACCCAGTAACCTGTCACATATTACGTAGCGTTTCATTCCTTTAAAGGTGCGTTCATTTCTCTTAACCGCCCTGGGGAGTTGTCAGTGTCGCAGAGAAAAGCCCCGAACCTCCTCGGCCCACTGAATATTTAGGTTATTTCGGGAGCAGGGTGGTTAAGAGTAATAAAAATATGGAACAGACGGAAGATTATATCATGAAGGGAAGTGGAATAAGTAGCTAGTCTGACATAAATTAAACCATAGAGCCGCACACTGACTCCCTTTGTTTTCGCGCCGTGCCCCGTCTGACCCTTCGCTCTAATCAAATTGGAAGGAGAGAGAGCGAGAGAGAGACACACACACACACACACACATACACACACACACACACACACACACACACACAGAGCCCTGCAGACTTACCCAACTTAACACAAAAATCCACTTAATAATGTTGGCCCTTGAATTAAAAAAAAAAGAGGAAATTAAATCTGCGTCAGCTCCAGATTTTCCTAGACTTTACTCCATGTTTGTGGCATTTTGTGTGTATTCATTCAGGAATCCCACAGGGAAGTCTAGACACATTCCATATAACACACACACACACACACACACATATATATATATATATATATATATGCACACACAGATGTAATGCATGCTTCGTTAGTGGAAAAGTACAGGGTCTTTAAACCGCCTGGTTTTGCAATACAGGGTCTTAAAGTTTAGCCACATTAGCAAAACACCCGGCTTTATTTCCGCACCGATCACACACGAAATCTCCCGTTAGCGAATTTCTGCATAAATTCGTATTTAATCTCCTGAGCTGAATCGATAGCCTTGGAGACACTGGCTGAGATGCTTAATCGCTTTGTTTAATAAATGAATTTGGGAGAAAAAAAAAACATACAATTTTGTGCATTATAATAATAAACTTTTTTTTTACAGTTTTACCGTTTGAATAAAATACTGAGATTCTAGGATCAGCTCGCTGTTTTTCGACTGTGTGTGTGTGTGTGTGTGTGTGTGTGTGTGTGTTTTGTAGTTGTTGGGCAGGTATAACACACCTGTGTGCAAGATCCTTCTTTCAAGCAGCTGCATTTACAGCTGTTGATGGAAAAAAAAAAAAAAAAAAAAAATCTAGACACGCATGACTAAATAAGAGAGAGGTTTCACAGTGAAGTGAAAAATGTAAGGACAGAGAGCGATGGCAGGATTAAAAAAAAAAACGAGTGCACACCCGCAGAAATGTGAGGAAGCCCTGGGGGGAAAAAAAAAAAAAGAGGAGAGGGAGAGCTCAGGTCCATCCGTGCGTCACGTTCCTGACAGATAAGATCGTATAAATAACTAACTCCATGCCCACCTAGATGGAGGACGGAGAGAGAGAGAGAGAGAAGGAAGAAAAAGGTGTTTTCACACTTACTTGAAGCTCTTTGTCCATTCTGACAGCTATCAGTGCAATCAAAGCTCTGAGGACACGGTCCCCTCTGTGACGTTTCAGGAATTACACCCTGACATTCAAGGCATTCCGCGCCAAAAAAAAAACAAACAAACCCGTTCTCTACTTCATTTGTGCTTTTGATGAACGAGAATCATCAGCAGCAGTGAAGCGAAGTGCACGGAGTGAAAGGCCAAGACAAGTGGCCAATCAGGCGCTCCGTGTAGTGAGCGGCGCCTTCACGCTGGGCAATTGAGCGAGCTGTAGTTGGC
Organism: Pangasius djambal; assembly: GCA_022985145.1. Lineage (NCBI taxonomy): Eukaryota > Metazoa > Chordata > Actinopteri > Siluriformes > Pangasiidae > Pangasius > Pangasius djambal. The sequence continues at coordinate 25,333,537 of CM040985.1, read as the reverse complement.
TATTAACGCGCAGATGGCGTGCTGGGATTGCACAGAGACGACGCGCCGAGCGCCGGCACGCTGCATTACTGCCGCGTTTAGAAGGCGGCGTGTTCACCACGTTCACTCCCGCGCTGTTCACCGCTTCCGATCTTCACGCCTAGGAGTTGACGCTTGCTGTTGAATGTGCCGCTGATTATGGGAGTAATTGCAGTGGAATTCCAGTCGTAGGGATTTCAACGATGATTCTGACATTTCCCATGTTCCTAATGTATGCTATAAACATCCTAGATCATCCACTTCCTCAGTTTTACATGCGTGTGTGTGTGTGTGTGTGTGTGTGTGTGTGTGTCCATTTCAGGTCTCCCGCACCCGTTTGCCATCACGGTGTTTGAGGACAGTCTGTACTGGACCGACTGGCACACCAAGAGCATCAACAGCGCCAATAAGTTCACCGGCAAAAACCAGGAAATCATCCGCAACAAACTGCACTTCCCCATGGACATCCACACGCTGCACCCGCAGAGACAGCCCGCAGGTGACACACACACACACACACACACACACACACACACACACACACACACACTTGTAGCTAGCTGCTGGCCATTGTTGCTTTACTTTTCACCCGCGAACACAGACTGGAAGAATAATTGCTGCCCCACTTAAGCTGAACTTTATTACTCGACACGATCAAACCTCAGCCATAACTCTACCGCAGCCGCGCTCTCCGCCCGAGTTACGCTGGAAAAATTCCGCTCACGTCATCGATCGGCGCGATCCGAGCTCGTCTCAGAAAACAGAAACAAGCTCTTGAGATAATGGTGGCGATTTTTAATGCCTGCAGAAGTGACACTTTGAGAAGAGACGTTCGGAGCCTTCGTGCCGGGGGGGGGGGGTTTGGCGGCGATGGGGGGATGGGGGTGGTGGTGACGAGGGAGAGGACATCGTGAATGCCAAAGCTTCGAAGCGTACTTTATGTAATAAAGGATTCAGAAAGCTGTAATTCATGCCTGATTGTCTGTAGCTGTGACGGTGGAAATGTAATGATCGTGAGACCTGGAGACCATTTCTGTCCTCATGTGATGAGGAAAGCATAACCCAGCCTACCCTTCTCTCTCTCTCTCTCTCTCTCTCTCTCTCTCTCTCGCTCTCCAGGTGGACGGAATCGCTGTGGCCCTAATAACGGCGGCTGTAGTCACCTGTGTCTCCCGAACAGCAAGGCGTATTCTTGCGCCTGTCCCACCGGCTTCAGGAAAGTGGACCAGTACAGCTGCGCCCTGAGTGAGCGTCACGTTTGTACCGTTTATTGCGTGATAAAGCGTCGCTTTGATTCCTCGACCGTAGCTCAGAGTTGCTATCAAAAAAAATAAGTAAATAAACCTGCTGGCTTAACAAAAAAAAAAAAATAAATAATAACAACACCGACAAAAAAGTCCACTATATCGTTACATGATGTTCAATATGCTTATTACTACGCTATCGTATTATAGTGTTTTGCGATTTTTTTGGGGGGGGTTTGATGATTTGTTTATCTCCAATCAAATCACCAAAAAAAAAAACCTTCGCCAAGGAGATATAAAACATTGAAAACATTTGTGTTTTATTAACGTGGATTAGTGAGTTTTTTTTCGTGGCTGGTGCCTTTCGCAATATTTTTTTTCTTTAACACGTTTTCGTTTGAATATATCGTGTTACAGAATGTCTTCTGTTGCGTTTGTTCTGTTTGCTGTGCCATTTGTTGCTGCTCGTGTCTGAAGCGCTCACAGGGGACCTCTTGGTCTTTAATCAGGTCTTGACAAGTTCCTGCTTTTTGCCCGAAGGACGGACATCCGTCGAATCAGCTTCGACACCGAGGACAAATCAGACGACGTCGTCCCGCTGGCGGACGTCCGTAACGCCGTGGCGCTCGACTGGGACGCCAGAGATGAAAAAATCTACTGGACCGACGTCACCACCGATTCCATCAACCGCGCGCTGTGGAACGGATCGGAACAGGAAGTTAGTGACACTTTGCTACCCTGATATGTTCATTTACATTAAAAAAAAAAACTCCAATAGAACTCAATCATATCAGGTCCAAGCGTGCGTTTTATTTCCTTTATACCCGGTGCTGCTGCTGCTGCTGCTGTCGTGAACGTTATAAAACACTGCCCCCTGCTGTAAGAAACGCAGAAGTACAGCACGCACGGGATGCAGTTTTATTCATTATTTAATCTTGTCTCAGGTTCCATCTCCATGTGTGTCACCGAATGTCTCGGTACAAAGATTTTTCTGTCCGCTTGCTTATCATTTTTCTCTTTTTTTTTTTCCCCCTCTCTGCCTTTTTCCTTTCTTTCCTCTTTCTCAGGTTGTGGTGGACACCAGTCTGGAAAGCCCTGCCGGTCTCGCTATTGACTGGCTCACACACAAACTCTACTGGACCGATGCAGGTACTCGCTAACCAGATACGCGTTACGCAGTTACTCAAGAACTGCCGGGATTTGAACCACAACCGATGATGATTTGGTAGCATTTCGAGTGTTCTCACATCAGAACCCTTGTGTTTGTGTTTCCCGTGTGCCGCTCAGGTACAGATCGCATCGAGGTGTCCAACGCGGACGGCAGCATGCGCACGGTGCTCATTTGGGAAAATCTGGATCGACCCCGAGATATTGTGGTGGATCCCATCGGAGGGTGAGGAAACTGAAAAATCCAGAATGTCTGATTCATAATGTCTGGACTGTTTATGTTCATCATTACAGAGATCATATTATCTAAGATACTGTATACTGGATATTTTATAAGCACAATTTCTAATTATATTGCTGTAGACGAGAGAATGGGGCAGAAAACAAAGTTTATACATTTTCCTTTCCTTAGATTCATGTACTGGACAGACTGGGGAGCGAGCCCTAAAATCGAGCGAGCCGGAATGGACGCATCCAGTCGCGTCGTTATCATCTCCACCAACCTGACGTGGCCCAACGGATTAGCAATCGATTACGAGACGCAGCGCCTTTACTGGGCCGACGCCGGCATGAAGACCATCGAGTTCGGCAACTTCGACGGCTCAGGAAGACAGGTAAGTGCGAGCTAAATAAAAATATATAAAGTATTGAAGAGTTATTTTGTGTAAAATGGAGCCATTTCAGAATGAAGACTGATTTTCCGAAGACACGCTTTTCTCATATTACCTGATTGTAGGGGTGTAACAATGCATTGTGATGCAAACATTTTGATTATGTGCATCATGGGAATCTGCAAATCACATGGTGGGGATCAGTGTTCAGCCTACAACCACGTTAAAAAGAGCTCTTCAGTAGCTTTCGAACAACACCAGCCCCGTGGCGCTGTGATCTACGGTGCCCAAGAATGAGGTCACAGAAAATGGGCATTTTAGCCGACTTTGGAGCTCTATTTCCGGTTAAAATGATGCCTCAGTCGCTGCTACGGGGCTCATTATGTTGCAATCGATGTTTCAGTTTTCTCTGGGTCAGAGCGCTGCCTTGTTCCCAGGCAGTCCCGATCTGGGAAGGTTAAGGACTTCAAATGTTTAATCATATTTCTGTAACTATTATTTGCTAAATATTTGCTTGATGATAATATTGATCCGTAGTTTTCCCCCCAAATAAAATGTAATTATCAAAGCATTTTTCCCCTTTTAAAGGTGCTGATTGGCAGCCAGCTGCCCCATCCGTTTGGCCTCACGCTGCACGGAGATAAGATCTACTGGACAGACTGGCAGTCCAAGAGCATCGAAAGTGCCGACAAATTGACCGGTTTGGGACGAAGCACGTTAGCGGACAACCTGGAGAACCTCATGGACATCCACATGTTCCACAGACACAGAGAAGCAGGTCAGAAACACAACGAACATCTCCCGAGTCAAGATCCCATTTCTGCTTCTCACTTCTTCTCTTTATACACACCACAATATTTACATCTCAGATAGGAGAAAAAAATTATATATATGTTTTTCTAACAAGTGTGAGCGCGTAGGGTCAGGAAGCCGCTGAAGTCGGCTGCGTTTTCCACAGTGTTAGGGCTGTGTATCTGTGCGTGTTCCTCTATTCAGAAGAGCGTAAGCGTGACCTCAGTGCCTCGCGGCGCTCGCGATGATCGGAATGTGGCTCTTTGTGGCGTTGGGTGTCTCATTTCTTTTCAGAAACGAGGATTAAGTGAACCTCTGTGTAACTAATCTCCACTCAGTGGCTCCAGGAAGTCGAGACGAAAAAAAAAATATATATATATATATAAATATTACAAGCTGAAGGAAAACCCTAGAAATCATGAACTTGTTAAGAAAATGAAAGAACTTCGAGTTATTTCCAGAATCTCTCTTGCAGTTTTCTGTCTTTATTTATTTATTTGTTTGTTTGTTTGTTTGTTTGTTTGTCTTTTCCCTCTCCAGTCCAGACCGCGTGCTCGGTGAATAATGGCGGCTGTAGTCATCTGTGTTTACTGGCTCCGGCTCCTACAGGCTCCAGCTGTGCTTGTCCTACTGGAATAAACCTACAGGCGGATGGGAAAACCTGCACTCCAGGTAAGATGCTGTGCTGGTGGATGACGAGACTGGCTGGAGAGACTGGAACTTACTGTTACTGCACGCCGCAGTTGCTGGCTCGATTTTCCTCCCCGAATCTCCTTTATCCATTAATTATTCACTGCCTTCCGCTACAGGAATGAACAGTTTCCTGATCTTCGCTCGGAGGACAGATATCCGGATGGTTTCTCTTGACATCCCGTATTTTGCCGACGTGGTCCTGGCTGTTAACGGCTCCATGAAGAACACCATCGCCATCGGCGTGGATCCCAGAGAGGGTACGTCCCATTCTCATTACCTCCTAACAACAGATTTCCTCGAAGCCTAGCGTAATGGCGATGTAGCGAACTCATTTAGTGGAACAGTGGAAGATGATGTCCTGCTGTGTGTGTGTGTGTGTGTGTGTGTGTGTGTGTGTGGGCACAGGTAAAGTGTATTGGTCAGACAGCACTCTGAAGAAGATCAGCAGAGCCAACATGAACGGCTCAGGACACGAGGACATCATTTCCAACGGTAAGGAGCTCGCATTCTGTTCACTTTGACTAGTAGCTAGTACTCGCTATCTATCACGCGAGGTAATGCAGTTCTGTCAGCTGTCAGGGATGAGTCGGGAGGATGGAACGAGGGAACGAGGGAACATTAAAAGCGTTCATTTCCTGTTCCGCGCTCTTGTTTCAGGGTTGATGACGACCGATGGTCTTGCCGTCGACTCGGTAGGAAGGAAAATCTACTGGACGGATACGGGAACGAACCGCATCGAGGTGGCCAATCTGAACGGCTCCATGCGGAAAGCTCTGGTGTGGAGGAACCTGGATAGTCCACGTGCCATCGCTCTGTATCACGAAATGGGGTAAATAAGATCAGGAGAAGCGCTCCTACCTCTCCTCCAGCAGTGATCATAGCGATATTAGTATCAGTGTAAGACGATAGTGTGGCTTATTGGGAACCTGTGTGTCTCATCGATGGTTTTAGCTACATGTACTGGACAGACTGGGGTGAACACGCCAAGCTGGAGCGAGCCGCGATGGACGGATCCGACCGCGTGGTTCTGATCAATAATAATCTGGGCTGGCCCAACGGACTCGCCATAGACAAGGCTGGGTCACAGCTCCTCTGGGCCGACGCCCACACAGAGGTGAGGAAAAAACAACCTTGGAACAATCCTTGAACAAACTTGAATTGAAACGAATCGTAGTTTTTTTTCCGTCTCACAGCGAATCGAAGCGGCGGACCTGAGTGGGTCGAACCGCAGGACGCTGGTTTCTCCGGTTCAGCACCCATACGGCCTTACGCTGCTCGGGCCGCACATCTACTGGACCGACTGGCAGAGTCGCAGCATCCAGAGAGCTGACAAAAGCACAGGAGACAACATCATCACCGTCCGCTCCAACCTGCCCGGACTCATGGACATCCAGGCCATGGACAGAGACAGGCCTCTGGGTGAGATCCGAATTTGAATATTAATAGTAATTACGATTTCTATAACACATTTCAAGCAACAGGACACATTTATATCTTTCAGCGCATCCGTGATTACTGCTAGTAAATGAAATACTTTTGGGAGTCTCTCGGCTTTAGCTGTTAGGACTTTAAATAAAACTCCTGTTCCTCTTCTTAGGAACAACACCTTCTGCACTCAGCTTACTGAAGAAACATGTCGTTCTTCTTCTTATTATTATTATTATTGTCGTTGTTGTTATCATTACAGTTATTAATGCCTTCTGTTTCGGTCAGGTTTTAATCGTTGTGGTCGGAATAACGGCGGCTGTACCCACCTGTGTCTGCCCCGTCCGAACGGCACGTCGTGCGCTTGCCCTACAGGCATTGTCCTGAAGAGCGATGGCAGGTCATGTGACGACATTCCCGAGTCCTACCTGCTCTTCTCCAACCGCGTCAGTGTGCGGCGCATCTCGCTGGACACCAGCGACCACACGGACGTCCACGTCCCCGTCCCCGAGCTGCACAATGTCATCTCGCTCGACTACGACAGCGTCCAGGGCAAGCTGTACTACACCGACGTCTCCCTGGATGTCATCAGGTACTTCAAAAAAAATTGGATATTTACTATTGAGAACTATTAAAGGACCTTTCAGGAACGTGTCAGTCTCCGCTAGTCATCATCAGATGCAAGTCATTTATGTTCTTTTTTTTTTTT
>CM040985.1:25275186-25317097 GCA_022985145.1 Pangasius djambal | reverse complement strand
GTAAATATGAAAAGTCTGTATATGAATTTTCTGCTTTGCGATACTAACAAGCCGTGTTGTGTGACAGTGAATTACTTCTTTGCTATCTTTTAATATAAAACTGCATTTGAATAGAGATGTAGTACGTGGTTTTGGCTTTTATTTGGTTTGTCTGTATTTGCGTACCAATTCAAACTGCATTTCTGAAGAAGAAGAAGAACAACATGATCTTTATTAATTAAATAATCCACAGATTTAGATTTGAATTAGACTGAATTTAATTAAAGTTCCCCCGACTGACTCGTTATGTTAACAATACGTGAATCAAAACACATGTACACAGCGTACATTAAGAAAATGAAAGTATATGTTGTTTACCAGCACTACTTCGCTAGAGAAAATAGTGCAATTCTCTGTTTTTTTTATTTATCAGGGCCTAAATAACAATTCTGTGCTCCTCACCAACTTCTATAAACAAACAAGTAACTTCAGCTGACAACAACAAAAAAAAAATGCAACAGATTTCAGTATGTGGTCATTTTTTCCCAAAAAAAACCCCCCAACATTTAGTGTAAAAAGTACACCCTATAATCCAGTAACATGTAGACCACCTTTAGCAGCAATAAGTTGAAGTAAACGTTTTCTATAGGAGTTTCAGTCTCTCACACTGTTTACAACGTTGCTTCAGTTCATTGATGTTTGAGGGCATTAGTCCCACCACAGCATCTCAATGGAGTTGAGGTCTGAACTTTGGCTTGGCCATTCCAACACCTTGTTTTTTTCTTCTTTAGCCATCCAGATGTTTGCTGTAGGGCTTGGGATCATTGTCCTGTTGCATGACCCAATATCATCCCAGCTTTAGGTGCTAGACAGGTGGCCTCACGTTTGCCTCAAGAATATTCTGCTATAAAACGAAGTTCATTGTTGTGTCAATGACTGTGCAGGTTTCCCAGGTCCTGTGGCTGCAAAAGAAGCCCCTAATTCATCACCCCTCCACCACCACCATGCTCGACGGTTGGTATGAGGTGTTTGTGGTGATACGCTGTGTTTGGTTTTCACCAAACATAGCACTGTGCATGATGACCAAACATCTCCACCTTGGTCTCATCAGTCCAAAGGACATTGCTCCAGAACTTCTGTGGTTTGTTCAGATGCAATTGTGCAAACCTAAGTCATGCTGCCATATTCGTTTTGGAGAGAAGAGGCTCTTTCCTAGCCACCCTTCCATGAAAACCATACTTGTTCAGTCCTTTTCTGATTGTGCTGTCATGAACGCCCACTCCTGGGAAGATTGGCAACCGTCTGGAAGGCTCTCCATTTGTAAACAATCCTTCTCACTGTAGAATAGTGAATTTCAAATTGTTTGGAGATGGCCTTATAACCCTTCCCAGATTGATAAGCAGCAACAATTCCTTTTCTGAGATAATGGCTTATGTCCTTTCTTCTGGGCATGATGTAGACACACACCTGAGTGCTCCAGAACACCAACCTGCCAAAAGTTCTGCTTTTATAGAGGTAGACACACTTCTTGATGATTAACTAATCTTGCGCATTTCATTAGTAACACCTGGCTGATTATTACTCTCTTAATGACTGTGGAAGTAGGAAGGGTGTACTTATTTTTCCCCACCTTGTTTCTGAATGTTGGTTTACTTTTTGGGGAAAGATGACTACATATTGAAATCTGTTGTGTTTTTGTTGTTGTTGTTGTTGTCATCTGATGTTATTTGTTTTATAGAGGTTGGTGAGAACCACACGATTGTTATATAAGCCCTGACAAATAATAAAAAAATTTTTTTAAACAAATAAAAACATAGAATTGAAGGAGGGTGTACTTTCTTTCCCATTATTATTATTATAAACAGTTTAAACCGTTAAGTCTTTAACAAATTAGTTGACACGAACACACCACTCTTCAGAACAATGACCCAAAGCTCCATTGCTCCAAATTATGCAAGATCTATTTATGGAAGAAGCAGTGAGCTGGAGTTCTGTCTGTAATGGATTGGCCAGAGAAATCACTAGATCTCAATCCTACTGAGCGGCTCTGGGAGCAGATTGAGCGGATGGTACGAAAAAAAGTGCTCCTTAAGCCAAACTTGTGGGAGGGGCTTCAGGAAGCATGGGGTGAATTTTCTGCAGATTACCTCAACACACTGACAGTAACAGAGTGAAATAGGAGTCTTTGATGAAAGCAAAGTTTGAAGCACTAAATTGTTATTCTAATCATCATTTCTAACCTTGTCAGTGTTTTAATAATATTTCTATTCAGTTTGCAGCTTTGGTGAATAAAAGTACTCATGGAAAAATAAGAGTTTTCATGGAAAATGAATATATATATATATGTACACACACATATGTGTGTGTGTGTGTGTGTTTACAAAGATTAAAGAATTGACACTAAAGTGTAAAAAAAAAGGTTCAGGAACATTTCAGGAATAGAAATTCATTGATATAAACAATAAAATCATCACCAACAACAATAAACGTTAAATAAATGTATTATTTCAACAATAAACGTTGAATAAACTCTTCTCTTCCGCCATCATTGTACCATGTGACCCTCGGTCGCGTTTGAACTGACCTATCAACGCCCTCCTTGCGAACACGTGATCTGACCAATCCGAAGCGCCGCGCGCATGAGCTAGCCAATCAGAATCGGGATTTCTGTTGGGCATAAATTTTAAACGAAGCTCGCGACGCTCAGCTGCTGTGTGTTAGTGTTAGTGCTGAGCTGAGCTGAGCTAAGCTAAGAGTACAGGAGTGACAGCTTTTAACCGCCTTGCAGCTCAAACTGTGTTTTAGGACGAGCTGTAGGATAAAGTCTAGGGTAAGTTGGCTTTTCTCTACAAGTAGTGTAAGTTTTATTTGTTTTGTTTTTTTTCGGGTACTGGTTGTTATTCTTGGTTGTTCTGCAGGTTGTCAGTGCGCATGCGCAGTTCAGGGTGTCGCTGAGATTATGATGAGAATATTTCCACTGCTTTACGATGTAATGCTTTAAATCCATAAATGTGGTCCTGTGGATGTCTAGTTGGCTCGTTAGTGCTCTTTCTGTGTGTTTGTGTAACTGCAGCAGTAGTAAACAGCACAGAAAGCCTCTCTAGTTCCTCCCAGATCACCCCATGAGCCTCGTGTTTAGAGGAAAAACATGCAGCACCTCAGCCTCTGGTTCTTCTCATCTCTATTATCAGCATGTGACAGATGTAAAGTTTCTGGGTTTTCTTTCTCTCTTTTTTTTTTTCTCTCTCCAAATAATGAAGCTTTAGAAACTCTTTCTAAAGACCACAAAGCAAAGCTCCTGGGTGCACACACACAGAGAGAGATATACACATCTCCACATTCTTCTACACTATCTGGAGAAAAAACTAATAAAAAGAACCTGTGTGAATAAATAAATAAAGGCGTGATGGCGGTTTTCTGACTTCTTGCTATAGCAGATACTGTCGAACAAACCCCAGCAAGCATATTGTGGCTTCATTAGGTTTAATCTGGGTCTAAGGGTCTCAGTGCAGCTATATATGTTGTTATGTAATCTTACAATCTTCGCAGGTTTTCATCCTCGGAGTTGGACATCATGGGAGACGACAGTGAGTGGATGAAGCTTCCCACAGACCAGAAGTGTGAGCATAAGGTAGAGAAATCTCACCCCTTTTGTTTCTGTGGCTTTGTGCTCGTGCATCCAACACAGCCCGAATTCATTTTCAACAACTTCTCAAATATATATATTTATTTTCATTTTTATTTTTAACCCCAGGTTTGGAAAGCGAGGTTAAGCGGCTACACGGAGGCTCTGCAACACTTCCAGAGGATTACGGATGAGAAGAGTCCAGAGTGGGGCAAATACCAAGGGCTGATCAAGAAATTTGTGACCGATTCGAACGCAGTGGCACAACTTAAAGCGCTAGAGGCAGCTCTGGCTTATGTTGAAAATGCACACGTAGCATCTAGGTAATGTAAAAAATATCCACTGTTCTCTCTCTCTCTCTCTCTCTCTCTCTCTCTCTCTCTCTCTCTCTCGTGTTGACGGGAATCTCTCAGAAGCAGAGGTGGAAGCTATTTTGACTCGCGTCTGCACTAATAAGGAAGGCTAGAACCAGGAAACAGTTAGTTGGCGTGAAAAGAAAATAGTTTGACATGAATATTAAGGGTGCCAGCAGTACTGCTAAAGCTCTACAGTGATCTCTGTGCGTTTCCTTCCTCCAGAACTGTCGGCGAGGTCGTGTCCGGTGTGGTGTGTAAAGTCTTTAACCAACCAAAAGCACGTGCTAAAGAGCTTGGCTCGGACATCTGCCTGATGTACATCGAGATTGAGAAAGGCGACGCGGTCCAGGAAGAGCTTCTCAAAGGCCTCGATAATAAAAACCCCAAAATCGCCCTCGCCTGTGTGGAAGTGTTGAGACGGGCGGTGAGGTGAGTGATGAAAGCAGCGTGGTGACCAATATGGTGTGTGTAGGAATGGACCCTCAGCAGTGTTCTTTAAGCTGAGAGCATCGTTTTCTCACAGCTGCTGGTTTATAACCTCAGAGTGACCTCTTCTGACTGTTTATATTTTAGCCAGCAGTGCTTTTTCAGAAGTTGGATGTTCTTTACAAAGTGACCGGCCTTTTCTCAGTTCTTCTTCTTTTTTTTTTTTTTTGTCTTCAGTGAGTTTGGAGCGAAGATCATCACCCTGAAGCCGGTTGTGAAGGTGCTGCCGAAGCTCTTCGAGTCCCGAGAGAAGGCGATTCGGGACGAGGCCAAGCTGCTCGCCGTCGAGGTCTACAGGTGGATCCGAGATGCTCTGCGTCCTCCGCTTCAGAGCATTAACCCCGTCCTGGTAAGGAAGAGACCTTCAGCCTTTACATGTTACCGGATTTCCAGCAACTGATTTTATATATTTGACTGTGCGCCAGCTGAAGGAGCTGGAGGAGGAGTGGGCGAAGGCAGCGGCGCCGCGACAGAGCCGGTTCCTGCGGTCACAGCAGGACCTTCGAGCCAAGTTTGAGCAGCAGCAGCAGAATGGAGGAGACGGAGGAGGAGGAGGAGGAGAAGAAGGAGGAGACGGTACTTTAGTGTTCTTTTATACGCGCAGTAATGCTTCTACGTGAAGGTGGCAACAATGCGAGAATTTAACGATGTTTAAAATCGATTGCGTTCGTCTTCAATGCTCCCGTCTCACAGGCGATGCGGCGGAAGCGGCTCCTGCCGTCGACGCTTATGAGCTGCTGGAAGCGGTGGAAATCCTCTCGAAATTACCCAAAGACTTCTATGAGAAGATTGTAAGGAAGATCTTTTGTCCTGCTGTGGCCTTTAATCCTCAGCACACGATGCTACTGAGTACAAATCTTGCAGTGTTGTAAATCAGGCTGAAGTTAATGCATTTTGATGTGAGCCTTAAGATGTGAGCAGACTGCTTGTGTACTTGTTTATATAGGAGGCGAAGAAATGGCAGGAGAGGAAGGAGGCGTTAGAAGCTCTGGAGGCTTTAACCAAAAACCCCAAACTAGAGGGCGGAGAGTATGGAGATGTTGTCAAGGCTCTCAACAAGGTAAAAAAAAAAAAACCTGAAACGTTTTATTGATATTGTTTTAAAGAATCCCTCTTGGACAGATGAGCCGTTTCTTAACCCTTAAACCGATCTAATAAACATCGACACTGGCTTTGATAGAGATGAGAATCCTAGCTGAGCCGTCTCTCTTTAGATGACGTTCATCAGCTTCACGTGCATTCCGTGTTAAGTTGCGCATCATTAGTGATTTCTTCGGGTTTTCTTCCAGGTCATCGGAAAGGACACAAACGTCATGTTGGTGATGCTCGCCGCCAAGTGTGTAGCTGGACTTGCCGCTGGTCTCCGGAAGAAATTTGGCACCTACGCTGGTCATGTAAGTCCTTAGATACCAAATGACAGTCAGATGTTATTTATTTTGTGTCTTGTTCTTATTTATTTGGTGTGTGTAGTTGGTGCCAACCATTTTGGAGAAGTTCAAGGAGAAGAAAGCTCAGGTGGTTCAGGCACTGCAGGAAGCATCAGATGCCGTGTTTCTTTCTGTGAGTGTCGTCTAAAACACTTCAGCCGACTCTGTATGTGATCTGAAAGTGCAATCGCTCCACTGTAAATGACGGCATGTGTAATTCCTTTCAGACGACACTCGAAAAAGTAAGCGAGGACGTGCTGGCCGTGATGGACAGCAAAAACCCATCGATCAAGCAGCAGGCCTCGCTGTTCCTCGCCAGGAGCCTCCGGCATTGCACCCCCACCACGCTGCCCAAAAACCTCCTCAAACCGCTCTGTGTCGCGCTGCTGAAGGTGCGACTCCAGACCCACGTTCCACACTCTGTATTTCATCTCCACAATGTACTAATGAAGTCAACTACAGAAATACAGCCACGCTTTAACGCCTGCTGCATGATCCAGCGAAAAAAATGTTGCGCTAGTGCTTTTCTGGACGTGACGTGTAAAGCATGACTCTCTTCCTCATTCCTGTAGCAAGTGAACGATTCCGCTCCCGAGGTCCGAGACGCAGCCTTCGAAGCCTTGGGCACGGCGCTGAAGGTGGTGGGCGAGAGGGCCGTTAACCCTTTCCTGGCCGATGTGGATAAACTCAAAGTTGACAAGGTGGGTCCAAGTGTCAATGCCTTTCCATTTTCTGCAAATAACTTGTTGAATATACAGTATACCAAGGCTTTTTATGCTTAAAAAAACTGAGGTTTTCTTGATCCTTTTTGTAGATTAAGGAGTGTGCTGAGAAAGTGGAGCTGCCTGGAGGAAAGAAAGCTGCAGGCCAGGTGAAGGAGAACAGCGCTCCAAAAGCCCAGCCTGCACCAGCAGCCCCAGCATCTGCCCCTGCCAGGAAACCGCCTGCTAAGGTAGCGAGAGTCTATTCCTAATAAACCCTTTTATTTCTAATAAAGCGAAAAGCTTAATGTAATTACAGCTGGTGGGAAAGTAAAGTAAAGCCAAGGACACTCAAGACATGAAGCAATTATCTCTGTATATATCCGTGTGCTCTTAAGGTGATTAAAAGCCAGACTGAGGGAGTCTTAAATTTACAGTGAATTTAACAAGACTGGGATGTCGAGGAATAAAAGAAACTGGTTGTAAAGAGATTTTCCCAGTTCTATATCCAAGGCTGTGTTGCACTGTAATGTTTTGTTAATGTCTTATGTACTTGTTTTTAAACTTTGTGATTCAGCCATCGGCTCCCAACAAGAAGGCCAAACCCTCTGCACCCAAAGGAGCATCTGCTCCTGCCAAAGCTAAGAAACCCGAGGGCAGGGACGCGACGGAAGCCGAGCTCTCTGTAAATAAAGTTTGAGATTGTGACCTTGTTTATTTATTTTTGAACATGCGGTCAGGTCGTGTGATGAGTGTATGGCGTGTCGTTTGCTTTTGCTCAGCCCGAGGCGTGTGAGGAGCGAGCCGCTGCGGTCCTTCCAGCGTCCTGCATGCAGATGCTGGACAGCGCAAACTGGAAGGAAAGGGTGGCTGCCATGGAGGAGTTTCTCAAGGTAACGCATTGTAGGGCCAGTATGTGTACAGCTGCTCCGTGCAAGTCTGCTCCTGTGCCGAGGACATCTCTCGAGCCCAAGAATAAGAGCAGCATACAAAAATTGTTTAGCCGTAAGAGTGCTCTTAAGAGGTGTTTTTCAAACTGTGAATCTCCGAAGCTTTCTGCACATCCGCCCAGGACTCTCTTAAACATCCTCTTCTAAACCTTTCAAGCTTTCTGGAAGTTTCTTTAATTATGGGTGTAAAATGACTCACCGAGCTGTTTATTTTCCAGGCCATAGAGCTCATGGACAATAAAGAGATGCCCTGCCAGGCTCTCGTCCGGATGCTGGCCAAGAAACCTGGCTGGAAAGAGACGAACTTCCAGGTAAACCTTTTGTTTATAGTAAATAGTGCCTCTGGAAGACCTTTGTTGGATATAATTGGAGGGGAGGGAAAAAAAACAATGTGATTTTAGATAAATTGACTAAAAATAGCTGCAGCCCTTATTATTGGTGTGTTAAATTTTCATGATATGAAAGTTATTGGCTTAAACGGCTCCACTCTTTCTGCTCCACACTGAGGTGCTGACTGGACCACTGACGTTTTTGTTTTGACGCCCGCGACGCGTTCTTCCTGAGCGCTCTGGTAATTTAGCTTTTTTTTTTTGTGTGTGTATGTTTTTAGGTGATGCAACTGAAGCTGCAGGTCGTTTCTGCCGTGGCTCAGAGAGGCTCGTTCTTCTCCAGGACGTCAGCCCTGGCCGTGCTGGAAGCCGTGGTGGATAAAGCTGGAGATGTGAAGTGCGGCGCGAGAGCGAGAGAGGCTCTGACGGCCATCGCCGTAGCCTGCACTCTCCCATGGACCGCAGAGCAGGTGTGTGTGTGTGTGGAATGCTGTGTACAGTACAATCAGCACGCAGGTCAGATTTGTTCATCTGCAGCCTCCTGTTGAGTCGATATGGTTTGTTTTTAAATTTCAGGTTGTATCCATGGCCTTTGTTCAGAAGAACCCTAAAAACCAGGCTGAAGCTCTGAACTGGCTTTGTGGTGCTATAAAGGAGTTTGGATTTACAGGGTAGGACACGTGGATATTGATCTCTGTGCTTTTAGACAAGACACTCTACCCTCTTCTGCAGCTTCATGCTGTAAAAGTCAATAGTGTGTGTGTCAGTATTAACTATAACAGTGCTGTGAATATATCTTTCTTTTTTTTTTCTTCTTTCTTTCCCAGAATAAATGTAAAGGCGTTTATTAATAATGTGAAGACTGCTTTGGCTGCCACCAATCCAGTGAGTGTTTTCCTTCCCGATATCTGTATTTTATACTCTCAGATCGGTCGCGTGTAGATTTTTAAACGTTTTGCCCATTAAATGTGAACAAGTGATTAACTGTGGCATCATTTCTTTAACTTTTTTCAGTAAAGCCACTAGACAAACATTACAGCCCCATGTTTAATCTGTAGTTCATATGTGAAAATAGAGTGTGTGTGTGTGTGTGTGTGTGTGTGTGTGTGTGTGTGTGTGTGTGTGTGTGTGTCCTCGTCAGGCTGTGAGAACTGCTGCCATCTCTCTCCTGGCTGTGATGTACCTGTACATGGGCGCTCCTCTCCGCATGTTTTTCGAGGACGAGAAAGCTGCGCTGCTTTCACAAATAGACTCAGAGTTCGAAAAGGTCTGTGTGGTTGTATTTATTTATTTAAAGCTCATTTTAATCGTTAAGTTTGTTCTCCTTGCAGAAGTAGCAGGATATTAACAGTGGTATTACTGCATACGGCTAGAACTTGTTAATATGGTTATTTTAATCAACAGAAAAATGTCATAAGTGATATTTCATCTTTTTTTTTTTTTTTTTTTTTCTCTCCCTTCTCCTTTTGTGTATCAGATGAAGGGCCAGACTCCCCCTGCTCCTATAAGAGGCTTGTCAAAAACGAGTGGGGTAGAAGGAGAGGAGGACGGTGATAAAGAGGAAGAAAATGACGGCGGTGCAGATGTTGTGGATCTTCTGCCTCGAGCAGACATCAGGTGAAACCCAGTCCTCTCTGCACTTGTCCTTTTTTGGAATGTTTCACTTCACTGCCTGCAGTGCTGTTCTAGGACAAAGGAAAATGTACTTCGTTTTTCTACTTATTGCAGTAGCAGGAAATATGAAACTAAAATCTGAATGTTCTCAATGCAATGCTCAGCACTGTCTATTAACCCACACCACCTGATGCTCTACTGGACTAATGGAACCAGTCCTGTGGGTGATTATTTAGTTGCTGGACCACTTCTTTATACTGGATTGAGATTCTTGCATTGTGCCTACGAAAGACTGAGGCCCTGGAGATGTTTACACGTCCTCTGTCCATCTTAACGTTTACAGCGACAAAATCACCTCGGACATGGTGTCAAAAATCGGCGACAAGAACTGGAAGATGAGGAAAGAGGGACTGGAGGAAGTTACCGCTGTAATTTCCGAGGCTAAGTTCATCAAACCCAACATCGGGGAACTTCCTGTGGCGCTTAAGGCTCGGCTTACAGACTCCAATAAAATACTGGTGAGTGTTTAACGTGATTCAGTCCTGTTTTTAATGCACAGTTTGCCTCCACACGCAGGGTTTGTGTTACTTAGCAAAACATTGTGTGTGTGTGTGTGTGTGTGTGTCTTAGGTCCAGCAGACTCTCTCCATCCTACAGCAGATGGCCACAGCGATGGGTCCTGCCCTAAAGCAGCACGTTAAAGGCCTTGGCTTCCCCATCATCACTGTACTCACTGACAGCAAGGTGAGCTACACAAGTGCTGAACGAGTTCCCATTCATTAACGATATATTTTTAAATCTTTCCATGTCAGTGTACCTCTGTCCTGTCCTAATGTTCAGATGTAAGGATGGATGATGTTACTAGGGTGTGTGTGAATATATGTCACAATATAGCGGTAATGGTAATCAGCATATTGACTTAGATGATCGTATTCTCCTTTTCCCAGAATGCTGTGCGTGCCGCAGGTTTGGCTACTCTGAACGCGTGGGTGGATCAAACCGGGATGAAGGAGTGGTTGGAGGGGGAGGACTTGGCTGAGGAGCTGAAGAAGGAAAATCCGTTCCTCAGACAGGAGGTTAGTGTGTAGATGCTTTACTCACCCATAAGTCTGTTTGGCTAGTGGCCTTTGTGACTTTATTTTAAACCACACACCTACATGTGAGAAGTTAACTAAAGCATTAAGAGGCCATTTATCATGTGATTAATTCTCACATACGGACATCTTCGTGTGTGAAGCTCAGGGTGAAAGCAGCTTGATTATACACACAATGTAATTAATATTTAATACCACTTCAATATAATAGTCAGTGTCTGAGTCCAGCTTCTTGGCCAAGAGATCTCCCCTGTTCTCTGAGGGTTGACCTTTTCTTTCCCGTGGTTGTCTAGCTGTTAGGTTGGCTGGCTGAAAAACTACCCGCCTTGCGCTCGGTTCCCGCAGACTTTGCTCTGTGTGTCCCTCATCTCTACTCCTGCCTGGAGGATCGTAACGCAGACGTGCGGAAAAAAGCCCAAGATGCGCTTCCAGTGTTTATGATGCACCTGGGTTATGACAAGATGAGCAAAGCTGCTGCTAAGCTGAAGGTACGTGTGGATTCTGAAGTGCATTACTGCGTTAACAACACCCTGTCAATACAAATGGTTTACCTTCATGCATAACATCAGTTTAAGACACAGAAGATTTGATTAATTCTGATTAATAAGCCAGATATCTTTTCATAAATGCATGGCTTGCTTTAAATGACACGTTTTCTGTTTCTCTTCTCTAGCCGGCATCTAAAGATCAGCTGGTTGCCTTGTTGGAAAAAGCTAGATCTGCCATGCCTGCCAAACCTGCAGCTCCGAGTAAACCAGCGCCTGCTGCTTCCAGCAATGTCAAACCTGCCGCAGCTCCTCCAGGTTAGTGTTGGAAGCTGAGAAGCCCTGCTTTAGATAGAAGTGCACCACAGTCAAGGCCTGTCTCAAAGTGGATTTAATTTGGCCTCCGAAAACCTTACAAATGCACCCAAGTTATTTCTTACCAGAACACTCGTTAACAGCTTTGTCTACATATGGAGCCTATAACGCAGTGAGCGGTTAAGTTCATAAATTCACAAACGTGTACATCAGGTTCGGACATGTGTAGCGTTTAGACTGTGAAAGCGAGAGAGTATAGTGGCCAGTGGAATCTGTAATGTAACTGCAATAAAAGCCACCAAAGATGCAGTATTCCCTCTGCTGAAATTCTGTATATAGCTAGCGAATCAAAGAATCCTGCTTTGTGAGACAGGCTATTGGTTATCCTTATTATAGACAGAACAGATTTCATCAGGTTTAAAACTTTGAGCAGCATCAATCACAGACTCCGGTTGTATGCCTGACTGCTGCCATCGAGTTCAGCACGTCTGTTTGTGCGTATAGTTCCAGAGAAAACTGTTCCAGTGAGTGAACAGCCACCAGCAGAGTCCAAAAAGACCAAGCCAGCAGCTGCACCCAAAACGAAGGTGAGTTTAAGCCTTTCACACTGTAAAGAGAGAAGTGTTTTTGTAACTAGGTAGCAGAAGTCCTAATAAAATAATCAAGCATGGTTCCCCTTCGAGCTCTCTGTTGCCTGCAAGGCAAGTTGAGGTTGCACTTAAAAGCTTAATCCCCTTTACTTTCTGTATTTTCTTTATTTTCTCCTTGTTTTGTTTTCCAGCCTGTTGTGAAGAAACCAGCTGGCAAAGTTGAGGAAGAGCGGAACGGTCCCATCTTCATCCTTGTTCCCAACGGGAAAGAGCAACGGATCAAGGAAGAGAAAAGTCAAAAGGCATGTTTCGCCGTTCAGATTACTGCGTAACTAACCTTTACAGACTCTGCACCAGTGCTGTGTGTATTTAGCATAACCATATTTGTGGGCTGGTGTGAGCTTGATATTTCCCTGCTCAGGAAATAACACAAAAAAAAAAAAGACAGTAGTCAGGAACTGCTTGCTGGCAGTGGCAATTGCGAAAACTTTGCCGGATGTTTGATTTTCAGGTGATTCCTCTATAAACAGTAAAAACCCATAGCGTTTCTGTTCTAGTCCTTTTTACAAATCTGTTGTCTAGCGTCCACGTGGCCGACGTTTTCACTGCTGATCTTTCCCTGGTCTGCCCGGTGCGATTCCCCGTCAGAATCCGCGACGTTAACATGCACACCAATCACTTTCCCCGTGTGCATGATGTTTGCAGGTGTTAAAGTGGAACTTTTTAACGCCACGTGAGGAGTTTGTTGAACAGCTGAAGAATCAGATGGCTGCATGTGTGGCTAAATGGCTGATGGAAGACCTCTTTCACGCGGATTTCCAAAAACACATCAAGGCAATCAGCACCATGATGGAGGTGAGGTCCCAGTCAGTCCTGGGTTAAACTCTTCCACTTGCCCTCAGCTGAATCCCTGAATCATCACTCTGATGTTTTGAAAGATGGTGCACACAATGATGAACTTTCAGCTGCATTTTATATGGACTATGGCTGCTATAACGTGCCGTTTCTCCTAGCACCTGGAGGCAGAGTTCGAGGCCACAGTCAGCTGTTTGGATCTGATCCTGAAGTGGTTCACCCTGCGCTTCTTTGATACGAACACTAGCGTGCTGATGAAGGCTCTGGAGTATCTCAAGCTCCTCTTTGTCACTCTCAGTAACCAGGACTACCATCTCACTGAGCATGAAGCCATGTTGTTCATCCCTTACTTCATCCTGAAGGTAGAAGTTCCTTTGAGCAATTCAAGTGAATTATTTCAAGTAATAATTTTAAACAGTTCTGTTATTAGCATTAAGTGCTATCTGCCCTCTTCTGCATACGTGAGCGCATGGAGGCCCCTGATTGGCTAGTGTTGAATGCAATATAACAAGAATGCTGTAGAGCTTAAAGCCAGTTTTAGCAGCCATGTTGAATCCAGAATAATTCTTCTTCAGTTTCTGAAGGTGGATTTGTATGTCAAGTGTTTGAATTATTTTTAATTCGTATAGTTTTAATACCGATTTCAGTTATTCTTCAAATTCTTGTTTATGTGCCAGTGCTTTTACTGACCCAAGCGTTCCTTTCACTTAAGGTGAAATTTGAGATTTTAGGCATGTGTGATGAGCAATGTGCCTGGAATGAAGGCTTAGCCTCTAGTTTATTTTCCTTCCTGAGCTAAGGTAATACATCCATGTGACGAGATGATTTAGCGATCTCTTGTGAGCCATCGCGTTTGTAGTCCACGGACTGCAGGTACAGGATAGCTTTTCTGAATACCTGCGCACTTCTTCCCAGATGGGCGAGCCGAAAGACGTGGTGCGTAAAGACGTGCGCAGCATCTTCAGCCTTCTGCGCAAAGTTTACCCGGCTAGCAGGGTCTTCCCTTTCCTCATGGAGGGCACGAAGTCCAAGAACTCCAAACAGAGAGCTGGTGAGTAAATGCAGCTCTAAATGTGGTTCATTTACAAACACTTGTGTCCAGCTTAATTTGTAAGCACACAACAGGACTGTTTCTTCTTATCTGGAGGGGAAAAAATCCATTTCATTCCATTTTATATAAAAGTCAGCCTGTGAATGAATTGCTCCTAATTATCTTATGCAGTTTCTAGTGTTCTATAACTTTGACGCTTCTTATCAGTTAATCCCGTTTTCTCATTCGTCCGCAGAGTGTCTGGAGGAGCTCTGCTGTCTTGTTGGGCTGTGTGGAATGTCTGTGTTCCAGCAGACGGCGGCGAAATCCTTGCGTGAAATTGCTGTACACATCGGCGATCGAGACACGGCCGTCCGTAACGCTGCTCTGAACACGGTTGTGGCAGCTTACAACGTCTGTGGAGAGCAAGTGTACAAACTCATTGGCCAGGTAGTTCACTGCGTATTCTGCCTATTGGGCATCGTGGGGTTTTGGATTGAGCTTTACAGTAAAGTAATACATTTATCTTCTGCAGTTGTCAGAAAAGGACATGAGCATGTTGGAAGAGCGAATCAAGCGTTCTGCTAAGAAACCCTCGGCCCCCGCTGCTCTCGTTAAACTCCAGCCAGAGGAGAAAACTTCCGGGCCGGCTAACGCTAGCCTGCTACGCAAACCAAACTCTGAAGCAGCAGCAGCACCTCCTAAGCTGAGGTAGGCTGATGAGACTCACAGGGGCTGCCTACACACACACACACACACACACACACACACACACACACACCTTTCAACATCCCATGAATTTTCCCTGGTGTATTAGGTTTAACATGGTCTTCAAAGTTCTCTCAAAGTTATACTATTGTGTTGTGGTTGTTCCCGTTAATCAGAAATATTTTCAATGCCATATTTTGTCATTTTAATGAACCTACGATGAAAATCAGAGGCTTTATCAACAAAGAACCGAACAGGAGCCATACCTGATTTCTGTTTGTTAAATTAATAGATTTTTTGGCCTGTGTGTGCCTGCAGTCTTCAAGCTTCGTAAACAGCGCAATGTTTTGTTTCATTCCTCAGCGAGATACGGCGTCAGAACGCAGCCGTTCAGCAGCAGAGCCCCGTAGTGCCGCGCCAGTTTCAGCTCGACCCCAATTTCATCGTGGATCTCCCCGAAGCCATCATGCCCGACCTTCTGGTGGTGGAGACCGCTGAATCGTCACCTCTGGACGTGCCCGAGTTCAAGTACAAGTAGGATATCTAATGGGTGGGGGGGGGGAACTACAAATGAAAGCATTAACATTGGGTGTAATGTGAATAAAACTCGTTTATAATGAGTTACAGAGGAGCTGGAGCTGTAAAAGTTGACTTTATACAGCCTGGAAGTATAAAGGTGGCGTTTAACCTGATGATTCATGCTGAATCCACGTCTGCGCCATGCTAGGGACTGATCTTAAAGCTCACCTTTGTACACAGCCTGTTGTATTCAGACATGAAAGAACAGGACAAAAATAACATCACCGAATGCCTCGATCCTCCAGTGAAGCTTTCCGCCTCCTGCCCTAACAGGATTCCGTCTGCCTCTGCTAATGAGCGCGACGGTGGCGCTGCAGGAGGACAGCAGACGTCCGCGACTGACTGCGGGGTAGCGTCTAGATCTGACGTGTTTTAGCTTGTGAAACGTGGGTGTTTTTAAAATCATTAAATCCCGTCTCGCCCACCCACGTGCCGTTTCGCGCACACACACACACACACACACACAGTGCGGAATAAAAATGTTTGAATTCCTGTCAACACTGACAAACGGCTGCCTGCAGGAATTTTAAGTTTTCATTAGTAGACATGAGACGAGATCACACACAGTCTCCCTTCTACCCCAACTGCCTCAAAGCATGCTTACTTTATAGTCCAGAAAGTGAAGCTAATCGGAAGGAAGTGTTGTGCAAATTACACTTTAAAAAAAAAAAAAACGCTACCAGGAATTTTGTTCTTTCTGAATTTATGGTTTCTTCTTTCTGTGTACAGGTTGCCTTCTGTCTCCAGCGGTATTGGCGAATCTGCAGCCAGCATTAGTCTGGTCATTTCCCAGGTCGCCAGCTCCGACGCGAAAACCAGCATGCAGGGCTTGGCTAAGGTACGGCAGTGCGTCTGTAATCCTGTCTTCAGTACACGCGTGTAGGCACAGTAAAAACTGCACTAGAACTGATCTTGCTTTCAAGACCAGCCGACTTGAACTAAAAGAGCCGTTGCTTTCATTTCCCCGTCGAACCTCACCCTCAGGTAGTGGAGATTTTGCGCAAGGAGAGCGAATGGAAGCTGATGTCGGGTCACGTGGATGAGTTCATCGTCGCGGCGCTGATGCAACTCGGCTTACAGGCCAGCAGGCGCATGGGGAGCGAAGGAGCACAGCACGTGGAGAAGCTCTACACCTCCGTTATCAGCTCTCTGAGCTTGGTGAGGAAACTGTGCCTCCCCATTCCCCCTCATGATCTCGTATCAGGCCCTAAGCTATAAACTGAAGTGTGTAAAGTGCCAAATCAGTTTCTAAGGGTTAACGTGAATGTGTAGAGGATTTAAGGACCGAACCGTAATGAATTCCAATTCTTTGGTAGACTTGAAGGCATTTACTCTGGATTTGTGTGTAGCTGGTTTTGGCAGGCAAACTGGCTCAGGAAGCCTCCCCGGGTGTGCTAAAAAACCTGGTTCAGACTCTGCTCTCGCTCACGCTGGATCCTCGGCATCAGCAGAGCTCCGGAGAATCTCAGGAGCTCATCCGCTCCGTTCACATCCTGCTCTCGACTTTATTCAAGACCGCTGATCCCACCAACACGCTCAGGTACTGCCATGCGTTTTGTACACGCGCCTTACTACAGTACGGTAGATAGTGACGACTCGTGCACTTAATGACCAACGGCATCATTAAAGCATCTTAAATCCCAGCTGCAAGCTTTTGATAAGCGAAGCACTCCACTGGAAGTCTGTGTAGAGCGTATTAATGGAACGACTGAACGCTTTTTGTTGATGTTCTCTGTAGGTCAGCGGTAATGGCTGACGTTGCCGATGTTACCTGGCTGTGGAGAGGGCGACTAATTCTTCGGTTATTTTTCTTTTCTTCTTTCCTCCCAGTGCTTTGCTGATGCTGTTACAGGAGGCCAGTAACTCCACTGCAGGCGCCGAGTTTTCTGAAATGGTCATGAAGGTAACACCATCTGCTGTGTCTGTGAATTAGTCGTTAACTCGCATCATTTAATTCTATTTCCGACGCCCGGGTCTGCAAGCATGTCGGCAATAATTAGCTGGATACAGACCGTCTGGAATAATAAATCAAAAGGCAGTGTAAAGGTGGCCTTATTTTAAGTGTTTTAGGTGACTGCACATTTACCGCTGTGTGTGTGTGTGTGTGTGTGTGTGTGTGTGTGTGTGTTGGCTTGTTGAGTGGAAGATTTAGATCATACTCACTGCTTACACTCTAACAGATTGACTCTGGTATTACATCACGTACATGTATTTAATGTTTTATCCCTTGCAGTGTCACTGGCGTATGATCAAGCTGCTTCCAGAGAAGATCGAGTCGCTCTACTTGGACCGGATTCTTCTGGACATCCACAACTTCATGAAGGCTTTCCCCAAAGAGCTGCTCAAACAGAAACCCAATGATATGGCTCACCGCACCGTCAAAACACTGCTGCACACACTCTACAGACTCGTCGGGCCCAAGGTGCGGCACGTACCGCCTCTCTAGAAGTCTTCCCTTCCGAGTTTAGGAGTGCGTGTCAATTCTGACTTGTGGTTTGTTGGCAGATTATGAATCATCTGAGCCTGATTGAGAACAGCAGTGAGTCAGAAGTTGAAGCCCATCTGAAGAGAGCGATGAAGCACTCCGTCTCAGCGCCAGTTCACACGGTAAATCTGAATCCCAATGTTTTCCCCCTTTGGAACAAATCCAGTGAAAAATAAAATAAGTTTCACCCCATGCCATCCATTTAAGGTGGACATTTTGAGTGGGAAGTATTTAATCCTCATAAAAGGGGTTTTAAATACATGCTAAGTAAACAGTATTCATCTTTAATCATGTTGGCTGGAAATCACTCGATGTGTTTGCCACACATGAATGAGATATATTTAATCCACAGAACACCTTTTTTAAGTGCAGTATGTAGCCATATTGAGCCAGTTAAGGATGTAACGGTCATTTTTCTTCTTTCGTCGCTCCCCTTTCCAGTCCCAGAGCACAGAAAATCTTGCTGCAGTGAAGGTCCAGGCTTCTGCAGATGCTCAGAAAGGCATGAAAGCAGCAGCAGCAGCAGCAGCAGCATTGAGCTCCAGCACTGAACCTCTGGACGTCGCTCACTATCAGGAGAAACTGAGAGCTCTGAAGCAGATCTACGGCCTTCACAGCAACACACAGGTACTCTCTCCCCCCCACCCCCACCCCCCATGTCACTTATTTGAGATACAGATGTGTGTGTTTTAAAACTTCTTTGTGCTGCTATTGAGCACTTTCATCACAGCATGGCCAAAACCTGAGTCTCCTGATGACAGCTGTGCAGTCAACTCCATAATTATTGGCACTGTTGGTAAAGCTTCTTGGCAGAGGCAGTCAGATTTTCACTTTAAACTCTCGTGGTACCTCATGGACTCCATGCTTTTATTTATTTGTATTTGTGGATTGAACTGTACAAATTGTTCACCTGGTATTTATCCCCCAGTGGAACAGGAAGTCATGACAACTCGGATTTCTTAAGCATTCAGCTGAAAGTAAAATCTAAACAGGAATCTTTGGGGGTGCCAATAATTTTTATTTATTTATTTTAATTTCATTTTTTTTACGTTCTTAGACTAAACTAAGAACATCTATTCTTAAAGGTTAGATGAAACCATAACCATAACCAAGCTACCAGTTTCCCTTTAATTTGTCAGCTCTCTTGCTTTATACATGTATCATAGCAAGTAGAGCATTTGAGATCTCTGACCAAACAAATTCCCCTGCTCATTTCCTCTCGGTGTCCCTCTCTTCCTCAGGTGAATGAGGACAAGTCCAGCCTCTCCGCAGTGAGCACTAAGCCAGCCGTCCCCTCCTCCATGGACATGCTGCAGTCTCAGCTGTCGAGGCTGCGCGAGTCTCGGGAGAAGCAGGGCAGTGAGAACGTCAGACCCCGCAGTCCTCCGGGGGACATTGACGAATTCAGAGCAAGGCTCGAGAAGATTAAAGCCAGCATGCGCTGATGCTCGCACACTTTCTGAACATTTCCTGTGTGTGTGTGTGTCATGGCTACCTCCTCTGCAGCTAACCGTCTTGCACATGTCTCTGTATTTACTTGTTTGTATTTACCTGTACATATCTGAACTTGTTTGTCTCTTGTTCAAGAATTTTTCAGTAATGGTTTCCATCTCAATGTTTTTACTCCTTGCTTTTACTCATGCTTTTTTTTTTTCTTGTTTAAATAAATGAACTTTTTTCCTGATTTAGTCTCTAATGAACCAGCCTGACCGAAGCGGTGCTTTTACAGTGATCCGTCATCTCTTCGCTCATTTCTCTGGATGTTCGGCGCTTCGTCTGGAAAAAGTCCAGAAGAGCTAGTTCGTACACGCTGTTGAAAGTCACATGGCGTCATGCAGCCATGTTTCCCTTTCGTGTTGTGTCGTCAGCATCGCTAGCGTGGATTATTAGCCGTCACTCACGGGGATCTCTGCAAGCTTGCGCCGTGATGCCGCTATTCTTCTCCACTCATTAAGTGGCACTTTCCTCTCATTTCTTCCTCCGAGTATTTCGCGTCCCTTGCAGACCAACAAGCCTGTAGCTGTAGTTTTTTTTAAATGATGTTTATAGGGGTGCTATCTCAAGCCTGAGCCACTGATTTACAGAAGCCGATAGATGGAGACATGACACACACATGGTGCCTGCGCAACGAAAAACAGCAGAGCAGACCTAAATGCTTGACTACTAAAAGGATATGGACGTGAAGACGTAATATGTTCAGAACTAACTTTTAAATACTGATCCGTTTGCTACACACACACACACATACGTACTGGTATCAGTTCCTCAAACATAGTCTTTCACTTCTTTCCTATGGAGTACAGCTTTGTCCTGTAGTTTTCAATTTGTTTACTTAATTTATATTGACATTTGATTGAAGATTTTATTACTTTTTTAAAATAAATAAATAATCCCTTTATTTTGCTCTCAGCTCAGGTCATGGTGTGTGTCGACCAGCAGAGGGCGCCTTCGCCTCAGAAACAAACCTGAGCGCTCCACAGGAGCAGCGTTCGATTAAAGCGAGAACAAGTCGTTTCCCCTGCTAAGGTTGCTAAGGCTACTCGTTTTTGTTCGCCATTGGTGCTGTGCCGCACCTTCAGTCCTCAAAGTTGCATGGATGTTTAAAGGTCACTGCAGTAGAACAGAAGCAGTGGCTACTCAGGCCTGTAACTTTTTAAAAGCGAGGTTAAAGTAGATGTTTTGATGAGTCGTTACCACTTCCAAGGCGTCATGAACGCAGCATAAGGCGTTCGTGGGATTGCTAATAACACCTTAAGCATAATAACGACTTCTTCCAAGAAAGCTAGCTAAATAATTGACATTGTGTGCCTAAAAACCAAGCGCCAACTTATAGCTAGCCGCTTGGTAAAATAATGCTACTGTAGGTTAGCTTTACATTACTTTATAGCTTAGCATAGAGTTAGATTAGATTAGCTTATCTTTACTTTTTCCTCTTCTTGTTTGCTCTTATGTTATGGCTTCTCTTCATGTTAGAAAGCGTATTCGATATAACTAAGGAAACTTGGGTAAAGCCCCACATGCTGGCGGGATGTGGGGTTTGGTGGCGTTCTACACTGTGAGATTTGACATTTTCACGGATTTAATGTTAGTCTTGCCGGACTGTAGCTACAATGCACTGAATATAGTGTTTATACTGTATATGGTGCTCAGAATAGCACAGGGAAGCAATACTTTACATCTGTGAGTTAGAATAAGTTAAAATAACACACTGACTAACGGAACGTGACTTACTGTGCAGCTGAAGAGGAATGTTCTTCTGCTGTAATGAATGAGTGTATTGTAGTGACCGACGCACCAGAAGATCTGTGTAGGAGTGCTGCTTTTTCTGCGTGTCCTTGTCCCTGTCTCCTCTTCATGCAAACAGATTGACAGATTCATTTAAAAGCAGCCCTTCCATTCCGCTTTCTCCCACCTGCCTTAACCCCCCCCCGACAAAATCTAAAAGCTTCTCTTCTTCCTTCTATAATGTACATTTAAAATGAATAGAAATGAAATGAACAAGTCCTCTATGTGCTGTGGACTTGCAGCATTTTCTAATACCACGCTAAATTATCATCATTTAGCAAAAATACAAAGGCATTGATGCGAAAAATGATACTTGTGTAATGACTTGCTTTAAAGGCTTTTAAATGTCCTACATTACATTTCATCGCTAATTTTTTTTTTTACTGTAACTTGTGTTATTGACGTGTAGGAAAGTTGGATAGACTGCAAAAAAAACAAACAAAAAAAAAACACTTTGGTAAGACTTTTTGTCATGTATCATAGCATACAAGGATATTTGTAATATAATTGTATATTCTTAATTGAAGTGAAGTGACTTGTGGCTAAGTGTGGCGACCCATACTCAGAACTTGTGCTCTGCATCTAACCCATCCACGTGCACACACACACAGAGCAGTGAGCAGCTTTTTTTGCTGCAGTGCCAGGGAGCAGTTGGGGGATCAGTGCCTTGCTCAAGGGTCTCACCTCAGTCGTGGTATTGAGGGCAGAAGAGAGCACTGGTCATTCACCTGCAATCCCTGCCTGGCCGGACCTGAGACTCAAACCCACAACCTTCAGGTTACAAGCCCAACACTCTAACCATTAGGCCACAACCGTCATAGAAACGTATGTAATGCTAGCTAACTCCCGTGCAGCTAACAAACGCTAACCCTGGTAGTGGTACCTCATGGGAGCTCATTACAAAGAAAAACAGGAAAAGCACTCTTGACCCTTCTCACAGCACCAAACCAGAATGAGTTGACTCGGGCAGGGATTAAGTTAAAACCCTGTTGGGGAGGGTTTTTTAAAATAGAAGTGTAGATTTAAGAGCTAGATGAAGAAGGAGGACTTTAGTCTCCGTTTGGAAAGAAGGCAGCGACGCAGCTGTTTGGGGAGCCAGGGGAAGTTCGTTCCACCACCTGGGTGCCAGGGCAGAGAAGAGCCATGATGCCTTCCGTGTTCCTTGAGGTATGGCGGCTTCCACTGAGAGGGGGCATGGTTAGGCTGATTATTGTAGGCTGATTAGGATTTCCAAATTGTCCATGGTGTGTGACTGTGCCCTGCGATGGGTTGGTACCCCGTCCAGCGTGTTCCCTGCTTAGTGCCCCAAGTCCCCTGGGATAAGCTCCAGGCTCCCTGCACCCCTGTGTAGGATAAGCGGGACAGAAAATGGATGGATGGGGTCCAGTCAAGCCGTGCTGGATGATCAGAGGAAGTAGTGTGGTGTAAGATGACTTTGCATCAGTGTTTTAAATCTGATGCAGCAGCTACAGGAAGCCAGTCAAGGAAGCGTAGCAATGGGGGTAGTGTGGAAGTACTTATGAATTCTGTATCAGCTGCAAGCATGTGATGGTGCTCAGGGGTAGATCTGCCTCAGGATGTCTCAAGATGACAAGACATTGAGTCAGGATAGCGATGTGAGGCGAGGAGGATAGTTG
Organism: Pangasius djambal; assembly: GCA_022985145.1. Lineage (NCBI taxonomy): Eukaryota > Metazoa > Chordata > Actinopteri > Siluriformes > Pangasiidae > Pangasius > Pangasius djambal. The sequence continues at coordinate 25,294,567 of CM040985.1, read as the reverse complement.
GTTGTCCAGAACTACCCCAAAGATGTGTGTAGTGTCAGATAGTGTGAGCTAAGAAATGTCCAAGGAGATCATAAGATCTTGACGTGATGAAGATCAGCTGCAGTTTAGTTTCAAATGATTATGAAGCAGTCAGTATTTAGTGGGTGTGGCTTACATTGCTGCATAAGTTACATTAGAGGCAGAAACCAGTAACTTGGCCTATAATAACTGTGTTATCCTGCAGGCTCAGGCGTTTTTCTCCTTTAATCAATTTGACAATGAAGTCATGGTGATTCAGCGTGGAGCAGAGAGTCGAGGTCTATTATTCGCTTGTCAGACTCGCTCTTCCTTTCTTCCTCTTTCTGCTTCCTCTCTTCTCCCATAATGTCAGCAGATTGTTGGATGTCACAGCCTCAAAAGGCTGTTCTTTGCTTCAGCTGTCGTCTATTGTGACCTGATTTTTCACCCCTCTTTCCCCTCACGATCCCCTCCCTCCCCCTTCAGAATGAACAAGACGCAGGCATATGGGCGTGTGTGCCTTTTTTAAATCTGTCTTTTCATCACAGGTTATTAAATAAGTCTCTGAAATGATAAGACAGCTGGGAAGAAATGAAGGTCACCACCACACAGCCCATACTCACTAGCGTGTGCGTCTTTGTGTTGATTCCATCACAGGGACATGATCCTGTTCATACGCTGGCCTCGTAAGACCGCTGTAATATATATTGTCTTGCCCATGACCCGCCTCCTGCACTCCCAAACAGCGTATAGCATAGTAAGAGTGCAGGTCAGTGAAGCTGGCCAGCACTGGCTACAGGCAAACAAACGACACACCAGGATCAGCTTTTAACTTGTGTGTGTGTGTGTTGTGTTTTAGATCTGATGCGCATCACTGATGTGTTTGAGACTAGAGCTGATTGTTGAGGGGATTATTCCAAAGCTGAGTGTTTATCTCACGTGACTAAAGGAGATTTTTCTCATTTCAGTGCAAGAAAAGAAAGCTGGGGAAAAGTAGTTGATTAGCTGTGCCTCAACGAACACACTTCTGTTACTGTTTGAGACACGTATACTTGTTTTGTTATACTTGTCCTCGTCTCAACAGGACACTTCTCACACATGCGTAGCCAGACTTCTTAAACACGCGCAACATTCATTTTTTTTTTTTTTCCAAAAGCAGAAGGACCAAAATGAAGTGCTTCTGATTTCCCTCTTAACTTATAGCCCAGGTGGTTCGGAAGTTTCCTGAAGAGTGAAAGAGTAATTTGTCTTTCCGCAGCAGGTCCTTCTCTGCTTTCCCATGCTGTCTGTTCATCATTTCTGCTGACCACCCAGAGCGAGGGCTGAGACTCACTTATTGTGTAGCGTTCACTCTCTAAAGCTGTTCTGTCAGTTTGCCAGCACAGCGAAAAACCTGGGAATGTGCTTCCTTTGCATTTTACATTGTACGTGGTGTATAATGGGGAACAGGAGTGTGCAAGCCAAAAGACGCAAACATAACCAATACTCAGGATTTTGAACAGAACTGTACACGAGCTCGTGTTGTCTCTGCTCCAACCGGTCTGTAAGGTTGTGTATGCTTAAAAGCGCTGACTCTCAGCTAATTTGATGGGGTTTTTTTTTCCCTAGTGTGCTCTCATATGTGTAATTCCTTAAAATAAAAGTTCCCATCGTAATTAATTACACATACAAAACCCACAATTTTCGAGAATGCAAAAAATAGCGTTAGCAAGAATGGCGTTCAGAGACTTGTAGAATCTTGTCTTCCTTCGTCTACTACTCGTCTAAAGTGGAATATTACAAACATACATTAACAGTGAATATGATACTGATATTATGCTAAGTCTTCCCACTTAGCAAACTAGCTGCATGTGACGTCACTGAGACATTATTTGTGCACATTTTGCTGACACTAGCTAGATGTGTGTGTGTGTGTGTGTGTGTGTGTGATTTTGTCTACCTTTTTTATGAAGCGATCTGGCTAACGAGCTTGTTGACCTCTATAAAACTTTGGATAGTGACACACTTTTTGTAATTTCTGCCTCCGTACACCTCCACAATGGAGTTGAAATGAAGCAATCAAGATGTGATTGAAGTGCAGACTTTCAGCTTTAATTCAAGGGGTTTAACAAAAAATGTCGCATTAACCGTTTAGGAGTTACAGCCATTTTTTTTAGAGAGTCCCTCCATTTTCACAGGCTCAAAAGTAATTGGACAAACTAGAATAATCCTAAATATTAGGATTGTTGAAGCGCTTGTCAAAGTCAAAGTCAGTGACAAAGACAGCATTTATTAGACATTGACGAGGTCTAAAAGACAACAATAAATACGGACAATACATACAGACAATAATACCAATACCATAAGGTACACAGAATCACACAAAATTAAATAAGTCACTAAATAGGAAATCTGAAATGTATATAAAGTGTAGCAGCAGTAGGGGATGAGACATACAGCTAAAAAAAAAATACTATAGCTCTATACACTTCAGAATTCATCCTGCTACTTCTATTGGCAGTCACATCATCAATAATCGCCAGTGACTACACTTCAGTGACATCTCGATTGCTTTATTTCAAATCCACTGTGGTGGTGTACAGAGGCAAAACTATGAAAATTGTGTCACTGTCCAAATACTTATGCACCTGACGGTATATGGTGACACGTGCAAGCTGAAATCCAGTGAAGAGTACAGTCAGGTTCCGTACTCAATTCCGAAGCCTACCAGTGGACGTTGTACACGAGTCAGCTTCCTGAAAAGGCGAGGGGCGCCACTGCAAATCGTAAATTTTCATAACATCCACCGATTCGTGCCGAACATCTAAAATAAGCGCAGGCTACGACAATCACTGTGAATTGCTGGTACAGTAGCCCTCAGGTTTCTGAGCCGTAGAGCCGTGGTGCTGCTCATCACTAGCAATAGCGTGTTTCTGGCCCAGTTTCTGCCTCAGGTGTGTCTATGCGTTTGATGTTCAAAAAGAATTTGAGATCGCACTGTTTTGCCCTTTCTTCAGAGTGACACCTGTTTTGAACTCCACCTAGGGCCCAACTAAATATAGACTGAAATACAGATTGAACACAGTCATTAGATGCCGTGCTTCCAGTCCTTGCCATTAACATTAATGAGGTGAATGTTCAATCCTCCCCTTTAGTGCAGAACCTCTGTATAACCTTCAAACTCACTCTTACATTAGGGAACTTTCCAAAAATGAAACATTGGCTTTTTTTCCCCCCTCCTCTATCATTTTTTTTTAAACAACAGATGTCTCATGTTCGTTAAAGCGCATGAGCTTATTCATTTAAACATACCAAAGTCAAACATATGTACAGTGATAGATTTTATTTTACATTTATGAACTCCATTTAAACCTTCTCCATTTACCTTGAGAGAAAGCGACGCTGCGTCAGCACATCTTTTAGTACGAATATCCAGATGATAGATTAATAATGTGAGATTGAAGGGGAAAGGGGGCGGGGCTTCCAGGCTGTCAGTTAATATCGGAGAGTTCAAAGCGCCTATGCAACTGTCAGTCATTCTGGATTTACATGTCAGTTGGCTCATTTGTCATTTTCATTGGGGGGAAAAGAAGACTACTGTACTCTTTTTGCACATTTTTCAGTGATAACTCGCTGGAACATACCTGGATAACAAAGGTTGGCAGGTCTTTAATGAAATATTAATGAAAATAATTTACTTAGTGTTTGATGATTGATACAGTTTCTGATAGTGCACGAAGACTTTTGGTCCGTAGGTCATTTCCTAAAGCAGAAGCCATGCTAATTATAATGCAGATGGAGGAGACAACACTGCAGAGCTTGTCCTGGTTTATAGGACATGGTGGTTCTCACAGGATTGCTCTCTGGGCACACCTGGGTATTGATTAATGCATGTTTGGGTAAAAAAAAAAAAAAAAATCACACACACATAGTTTGTCTCATGCTTCCAATGTCACCTTGGCACTGAAGGGTCACAGCAGGAATCCACCATATGTTCTTGTTCACTACATAGCAACGTTGTCCTATTGCCCCAGACCACCATTTTAGGTTTTACAGCAGTATAGCTGTAAGTCTATCTTTGCTTATCTCAGTGATGATCGAAATAATGAAAATGTCCTTTCATTATTCAAAAGTCCTTCCCTTGTAAGCTAAACGTTTTCTTTCCTTTTCTAATTACAACAACATTTATGTTCGTCAATCGACGGAGGTTGTTGCTTTATGCCTGGCATAAAGTGACCCAGTAGAAAGTGCATATAATATGTTGACTGAGTTCATCAAGCCAGATCATCAGTACAGAAGCACAGTACATCAGATGCAGTTATGTAAAATGTTGCCTTTCCTCCCAGAATGTGTGTATACGAAAGCATGACTAAATATGACCTAAAGCCCCATTTCAATTTGGAGCTGATCGGGTAGAAAATTAAATCTCATCACTTTGCTTTATTTATAACCTGAACTGCACATTCCTCCCTCGCACACTCTGCATTCAGCCCAACGTGCATGAGAGATATAAAGCACAACAGCAGAGATGGAGAGGGATAATCGAGAAGTAATCATGAAATTATTGTTACATGAATGTAAATGAGATCAAGAGCAGTGTGTGATCACCCAGAACACATCTCTGGAAGAGCGAGTTTAAAAAAAAAACATGCCTGTGTTTTGTGAGGCTTCTGTGCAGTAGATCATCAAATATAAGAGACATACCAGCTTACTGAAACTCTCTATCCCCAGGAACCCCAAAAGCTATTTAGCATAGTAGACATGGTAGTCTAACACACCAAAGTCTTTCTCTGCTGTATATGATGTAACTGAAATGCCACTGAGAGGTACTACATAATCAGAAAGTTTAAATCTAGCTCCCTCGTAGAAATACCTGTCTTGTTGGAAATCTTCAGATGTAGGAGGAACAGGAGGATGCCTCTGGTTTTGTGGGGGGTAGTCGTGGCTCAAGCTCTGGGCTAATGATCAGCAGATCAGAAATTCAAGCCCCAGTGCTACGAAGAAACAACTGTTTGGCCTTTGAGCAAGGCCTTTACCCCCCTTGCTCCCAGCTCCCTAACAAACTAGGATATGTAAACAAAAGAGTTTCACCGCAGGATATCTTTTTTTTTTTTTTTTTTTTTTTGTAAAGAAGGAGCACGTCTGTAGAACCCCGGTGTGAGAGAGTGTGGAGGAAGACTCCACAACACAGCTCCGGGCTCTGTTAAAATATTAATTCAGTCCGCAATTTTCAGCGCACTGTCACAAAACTCAACAAAAACAGCACAACAACAGAAAAAAAGGTCAATCACGGACTCACAGCTTTCGCTTCGTCAGGTTCAAGTTCACGCTCTGTGGTGTGTGTGCGTGTCTCGCAAGCTCTGCCAAGCTGTATTACACTCTCTCTCGCCGGTTATGGGCACAAAGAAAGCACAAAGAGACACAAATAAGTAGACTGGCGGTAATAAGACACAGGTGAGAATCATCATACGTTACCTGCCGGTTCCACCTGCTTCCTCTCCGGCCACAGCTGCGCAGCTCCGACCACGCCCCTTCTGCCACAAAGTAATTCAGCATCCAGTGTCTGATATCCTTAATACGTTACTCAAATTTATCATCAGGTTTGGCGGACACATACAACTGCATGTCATCAGCATAGCACTTTAATGTTTCTACCATGATGATACCATGATGATACCATGATGATCCAGAAGTAGCATATGCAATGAAACAAGCAGTGACCTTAGAACTTAGCTTAGAGGAACATCAAACTTTACCCTTCATGCATAGAGAAGTCAACATTAACATTTACAATCCATAGCGCAACCCTGAGGCTAGGAGTAGGTCATTTATTACTTTAACCAGCGCTGTTTAAGCACTGTGATAGAAAAAGTACTAAGAAATTATGCTTAAGTAAGTGAAAGCGTAGATAATGTGTCAAAATCTTACTCGATTAAATTTTATTGCTTATCTAAAACTGTTAGAAGATGATTTGCCTGAATCTCTGTAAGTTCGCTGGTGATGTGCACAACTAACAACTAGTTTGATAATGAATTAATTAGAAGTAAAATGTCATGTAAATAACCAATAATCACCAATTCCCAATTACCATTAGTTACAATTTGATTTGCTGCCTAGTCAATTTATGTTAGCTACTGGAAGCCATGCTAGCCTAACCTGGTGGGCAGCGTTGCCGCCTCACAGCTCCAGGGGCTGGGATTCAATCCTGAGTGTTACTTGGGTTCCTGTGTGTTTGGAGTTTTATGTGTTTTCCCCATGTCTGCGTGAGTTTCCTCCGGGTTGTCCAGTTTCCTCAAACTGTCCAAAAACATGCATGCTATGCTAAATAGCCCCTAGGTGTGAATCAGGGTGTGGATGGTGCCCTGGGATGGATTCTCCTGCCTTGCCCCCAGTGTTCCTGGGATTGGCTCCAGACTCACCAGGATCCTGACCCGGATAAAGTGGTTACTGAAGATGAAGGAATGATTAAAGTTAGGAAATTAGTGAAACTTACCTTAACATGCTTTTTTCAAATTAGATGGAGATGACTCTTTTTTTTTTTACGAGTATACGAGTTTATTCCAGTTTATAAATACACAAATATAAAAAAGTATAGAAACCTACTCAAGTATTTTCCAACCCTGGGCCTGATTCACTGCTGGATTAGAATAAAAGATTCTAATTTTACTGCTGATGTGGTTATACTGGTCTCTATATAATTAGGTATCAAACGATCCAATATTAAATTTATATTTATTTTATGAGTTTCTGTCTAATTTTGTCATGGAAAAAAACAAGGAGTCGTCACTACTGCATATTTTTTGACATCTATGCTTCTTGGTCTTATTCCTAGGTAACTTTGATACTGTACTAAACAAACGTTTACTGTTATTTTTGTTATCTTCCATCCAGGTGGAGAAATATGCTGACTTAGTGCAGTGAGAGCCTTTCTATAATTAAGAAGGCTCTCCTCCCACACTGTTTTGGAAAGCTACCAGCTAACTTTGATGAGATTTACATTTTAACTTTTTTTCGTGTTTGTGTAAAGTACAAGGGACATCATTATACCAGGGTGCTAGATTTTTTCCCCGTAGGAAATATGATCTACTACTATAGAGTGAAACACTGACATTCAGCAACTTCATCAAATTCTATAGGACCAAACGACCAGCAAATCAAATTAGATTTGATTTTTTAAAATTAGTTTTGAATTACATTTTCAATAAACCAGATCCAGTAGCTGAAATCACGTTACACATCATGCTGTAGCAAGCTGAAGTGCAAATATTATGACGGAGACACAATTAAAATGGAATGAGGTAGTGATCAAACTGGAGTAGAACAACGGTGCTATCTGCATTTATGCCAAATCTCATTATTAATCCGAGGATGTTTGTTATATAGTGAGCAGGTCCAGTATGATATAGAAATACAGTCAGGTCCATAAGTAATTGGACAGTGACACAATATTCATAATTTCTGCCTCTGTACACCACCACAATGGATTTGAAATGAAGCAATCGAGATGTGATTGAAGTGTAGACTTTCAGCTTTAATTCAAGGGGTTTAACAAAAAAGGTTTTTATACATTGTCCCTCCATTTTCACAGACTCAAAAGTAATACGCAGTTTCATGGCCAGGTGTGGCCTGTTTTCTCATTATTTCATGACAAATTAAGGAGATAAAAGGTCAGAAGTTGATTCCAAGCATTGAATTTGCATTTGGTAGCTGTTCATGAGAACTCTCAATATGTGGTCCAAAGAGGTGTCGATGCAAGTGAAGGAGGCCATCAAAACAAAACAGACCTATCAGAGAGACAGCAGAAAATTTGGAAGTGACCAAATCAACAGTTGGGTACATTCGTAAAAAGAAGGAATGCACTGGCGAGCTCAGCAACACCGAAAGGCCTGGAAGACTGCGGAAAACAACTAGAGTGGATGATCGCAGAATTCTTTCTTGTTCAAGAAAAACCGCTTCACAACACCTAGCAAAGTCAAGAACACTCTGGAGGAGGTAGGCGTATCATTATCAAAATCTACACTCAAGAGACACCTAGGGTTAGGTCAATTGATTGGCTTCAAATCATATAATTTGCAAAGGAGTTATTGAATTTTAATGTAAGGATGACGCATTCAAGTTTACATTGCTTATCTATTTCAATTACACACACGAATGTAATATTTTTTTGTATATGTTTGTATTTTCTCTTTTTTTTTGTAGTGATTGGCATATTTGCCAGTCATGTCTCTTAAATTTGCTGCATTGTCGTTCACAGCTCTGATCATAGCGTCCTGCTTTTCCAAGGCAGCATCGGTGATGAGTCTTTTCGGTTGCTGAGACTTGTTTAGTAGCTAGTTACGCTGCTAGCTGATGCCATTTATCAACATACACACATGAAACTCAGCGTTTCCGAAACTTTTAAGTCAAGTGGAATTTTTTTTTCTCCAGTTTGGCTTACACTAACATAACATTTACACACAACTTTACTAAAAGCTTGATAAATGTGTTAGCTTTTTCATGCCACTGGTGCCTCTGAGTTGCTCATTACAGATTGAATCTGGAATTGCATCTGGATTTCTGTAAAGACACTGATAGCATTAATACCTTTGTGTGTGTGTGTGTGTGTGTGTGTGTGTGTGTGTGTGTGTGTGTGTGTGTGTGTGTGTTTGTGTGTGTGAGACTAATACAATGGACAGGGTAGAGTGATGAAGACACTTTTCTGCAAAAACACATGAAGTAGTTTGTGATGTTCAAAAAGTAGTACTAAGTAGTAACTGCACACACACACACACACACACACACACGCACACGCACACACACTCAACCCTAGTGCTTTCAGTGTGTTGGGGAGTGGTGCTCTTTGAAGCCCTGTGTGTGATTTAGCCTTTCCCTCTGCCCTTTATCAGAGGAAAGATCGATCACAATGGCATGGTTTGTGCTTTCTTTCTGTTCCTCCCTTCATCTATGCAGAAGCAGCAAAGTTTCCTGTGTTGAATAATGAACACTGCGGAGAAAAGCAGGACGAATACAGATGGAAGAAAGCTTCCGAATCGGCAAAGCACAGCATACAGAGTGAAAAATACGGAGTGAAAATCGAATTACAGGTCTTGCTATGACCTACAGATGTCCACTATCAAGACATGTTATTAGCTCATAAATATTTAGCAGAAAGTAATACTGTTTTGGAATTTCATACTAATATGAATTTTTTAAACAGACGTACTAATATAATGTTATGCTATTTTGGTAATTTCACCATTAGCCTGTAAGTAATGTTGTTAATTGTTATGGTATGTGTGCTGCTTAAATTACAAGAAGGTTATGTTATTAGCTTGGGGTTAACATGGCACTGAAATCCCATAGCCATAGGTGCAAATCATGACAGAGAAAAGCTTTCTTTTGTAATTGCAAGTACTAAGAAACTCTGGAGGACTAGTGGTTAGGCCTCGCCGCTGCGGCCCGGGTTCGATCCCTGGCTAGGGAACTAACCCCAGCCACTGGGGTTGCGTGCAACAGTGTGCTCTCAGTGCCAGTCCCAAGCCTGGATAAAACTGGTGAGGGTCCTTTAAGGAAGGGCATCCAGTGTAAAACCTGTGACAAATCAAATGTGCAGACCAATGATCCGCTGTGGCGACTCCTAACGCGGCAGCTGAAAGAGGAACAACATCAAGAAAATCTGCATTGATTCCCTCAACCATAACAGTCAATAAGAGAGAGTCTTCTCTGCAAATGTAGCATCCCATTATTCTGTTCCGAACAAATGGACTACAAGGTATTTATATGAGTTATATATAAGAGGTAGTTTCTTACCTTTGTAGTGGTGTGTGTGTGTGTGTGTAGGACGAAGTGTACAGTTTGAAGCCTTTCTCCAGCTTGCCAGAAGGGGCTTTGCAAGTATTCTTACATGCTGCCTTGCAAAAGTATTCAACCCCCTTCCAGCCTGCTCCAAATTCAAAATTCATTATTTGTCAGCTGATCTTTAAAAACAATTAAAAACTGAAAAACGCTGCTTGCAAAAAAAACCCCTTCAGACTAGTATTGATTGAATCACCTTTTGCTGCAATAACCGCTTTAAGTCTGTTGGATTAAGTTCCTAGCAGCTCTTCCTACAATTTTGACAAGATGCCCAGGTTCCTAGGATGAAAAGTGTCCGCAGGTCATGATGTTTCCACCACCATTTTTCACTGTAGGGATGGTGTTAATAGAGGTATGGGCTGCGTTATATTTGCGTCACTCATAGCGCTTTGAAACTTTGAACAAATGTCTTGATCTTGGTCTCACCGCACCAAAAAACACATCTTCACTGGGTCACTATCGAGGTTTCATATAGGTCTTCTTGAGCAATGGTTCCTTTCTAACCATCTTCCCATACAGTCCTCAAATAAGCAGAGCTCTAGAAATGGTTGTCTAGTGCACCCTCACTCCACTCTCAGCCACTGCACTCCGTAACTCCTTCAGAGTGACTGTTGGCCTCACGGTGGATTCCCTCACCAGTTTCTGTCTTGTTATTGTGCAGAGTTTTGAGGGAGGGTCTTGTCTAGGTAGTGCTTGGGTGGTGTGATGCAGCTTACTGGGATGTCCAACTTCTTAGATATAATTTTACACCCTATTCCGAAGTTATGATATTCTATTGCCTTATCTTTAGCTTCCTTAGAATACTCCTTAGTCTTCATTTTCACTCCTTTGCTTTAGACTGACAGTCTCTTCAATGACAATTCAACAGAAGGTTGCTCAGAAAATGGGAGTTGTGGCATGGGCCCTTTAATTATTTCACAGATGAAGCCCAATTAAAAGTCAGTTGTGTCCTTGTTAAGACAATATGTTTCATCTGGAGCTTCTGGAAGCTGGGGGGTTGAATACTTATCCAAGCTGCATTTTTCTGTTTTTGATTTTCAAATCTGATCAATTCCAGGGGGACTGAATACTTTTGCAAGCCATTGCATCTGATAAATTTCATTGACATTCATCTTTGGGAGGTCTTGCAGACACTGACTGTAGAATACTGCTATTGCTAGTGTAGTGAAAGAACTGGAAATACAGGAGCAGTACTCTGAAGAAGCTGGAAGTGTTTGTGCACTGAACCCATAGCCAAGGTTTTTTCTCTTTTCACTCTCTCCACTGTTTCCACTCCCCACTTTAGTTTTCTATTTATGCAGGAGATTAGTTGCTGATGCAACCACTGCCATATCACACACCCAGGATTGAGGGTACAGACAAACCCCCAAAGACAAACTGATCAGCTGAATTTGTCAGTTGGAAAATTTTTTTAAAATATCATTAGAAGAGTAGCTTCAAAACTAGTTGTACAGCAGCAAGCAGATTCAAGCAGAACACCCTCGGTTCTATGAGGCTAAACATGGCCAACTAGTGGGTGTTCTGCTTGAATCTGCTTGCTGCTGTATATTCATAAATTCTTAAATTGGACTCTTTCTGAATTTCTATTGTGATGTGTTTACCTAGGGGGCACGGTGGCTTAGTGGCGAGCGTGGTTGCCTCACACCTCCAGGGCTGGGGGTTCAATTCCCACCTCTGCCCTGTGTGTGCGGAGTTTGCATGTTTGCCCTGTGCTTTGGGGGTTTCCTCCTCCAGTCCAAGGACATGATTTGTAGGCTGATTGGCATCTCTAAATTGTCCCTAGTGTGCATGTGTGTGTGTGTGTGTGTGTGTGTGTGTGTGTGTGTGTGATTGTGCCCTCTGATGCATTGGCACCCCATCCAGGGTGTCCCCTGCCTTGTGCCCCAAGTCCCCTGGGATAGGCTTTGGGCTCCCCCATGACCCTGTGTAGTATAAGCATTACAGAAAATGGATGGGTATGTTTACGTTTTCAGAACTGCTGAACTCATAACCCTGGTCTTTTATTTATTTATTAATATTTTTTGCTTGACGTGTTTATCTTTTTCACCATCAAATGTCCCCAAAAGGTCAAAACTGCCAGATATTTCTATCCTCCACCCACATCTGACACACACACCTCTGAAAACTGGTTTGTTCTCCTTTGTATTCTTGTTTTGTGATAGCTATTATATAACTTTAGGTTTTTCCACTGTGCCAGTGCACCACATGCTGTTTTTGTTCTATTGGCTACAGCTTTGTGTTGTAGAAGTTGTACAGATCAGTCCTATCAGGATAACAATCTTGCAGTGAGTTTTGCTTCTAAGGGGACAAGTGGACCCAGAATGCCACCCACAGCGTAACAGAGACACTACTTTTCCCTTTAATTTGTCATCTTTCTATAAGTATACTGTATGTTGCCATATATATTTGTGCATATGATCCAGGCTAGCACACCGCACATTATATCTGCACAGTGCATGAGGGCAATGTCACTCTCTGACTGACACACAGGGAGAGAGGCACTTGTGTATTACAGATAAAAAGAATATACAGGTAGTAATTTTCTTTTAAGAAATATATATTCAAAATACAGTGAGGAATATGTGATATATATATATATGTGATGAACATGTATTGGTGAAATAATCTGGTAAATACAGTGTATTATGTATGTACAAATGCTGTGATGTGGTACAGGGAAACTTTATTCGAACCCTGGTCTGGCTTCACTAATTGTAAAACTCCAAAGCGTACCTGACTGGTAGGTCTAATTAAATGACCAGTGAGTGTAAATACCGGCTCTCTTCTCCCCTGTTTGTCTCCACTTCATTTCTTAACTGTCTCTAGAAAGTGACCCTGAGTAACCCTGCATGATTAACATACAACATGTTGCAACGTGCAGTACACTTGCTCATTAATTTGTCCCGTTAAGCCGTTTTTTGACTGGCTCATGAATTATTGAGAAAGGTCATGTCCTTTTTAAATACTCTCTTACGACAAAATCTGTTTTATTCAAAGTGCACTTCGCAGCCATTGGTTTTTGTACCCTTCTGCTTCCTCTTGTTCTAATTATAATATCTGGTGATTGAGCATCACTCAACAAAGGAGCAAGAGTTTGAACTGGATCACCTCTACTTAAGGTAGGAGCATCGCCTCTTTGATAATTAGTGCACTTGTTCCTACTTCAGCTGTGAAAAAACATGTCAGGAACAGCGATCAGTGGTCATTGTTCACACTCCTTTAAAAGTGCAATACAAAGCGAGGGAATATAAACCCTGTCCACTCAGCAGCCAGTAATGTTTGAGGAACAAATAAAGGGATTTATATGGCAATTGGCCACTTGTCATATTCGCTTGTCATGTTAAGTCCACTATAAAGCTGTGGATACATCCCAAAAACCCATACTAGTGTACTAATTAGTATGGCACTTCATTTGATGAACTACGCTACTATTTAGAATGATGTACGCAGCTATCATATGTAGCTATGTGAATGTAGCTATACACTGATTGATAACAATGGGCCAATCGCAGTGATGTACAATATATGCACGTTTGAACAGCATCTAAACAAATAGTATGTGGAAATAGTAATTTCTTACTTTTGCTGCACCTCTTTATAGAAAATCGGCAAAAAAGCTTCACAGCGTAGCCCCTTTAACACATTATTAAAAGCAATTCTTACTATTGCACTACTATATCATTATACTGAAGCCAGAGGGAGTCGTGATATACTTCCCAGGTCCCTTCATGTTTGGAAAAGAGAGAGCGAGCGAGAGTGTGTTTCTAAGTCTGTTCTCACAACAGTGAGCCGGAGACCAGAAGACGCTGGAAAAGCAAGTTGTATTTTGCTTCTTTTTCTAAGTCTTTGCCTTAGAGAAAAGTTCACGCAGCTCAAAAGTGTTTTTTGAACCTTTTTTTCCTCCTTATTCGAGAGAAAGAGGAAGCGACGTTTCCTGAGGCGGGAATGTGGGCTTTTAAGTTTGGGTGTGGATGATTAAATTTTAAAGTTTGTTTCACTTCACATAATGTAATATCTGTCTGTCTTTCTGTCTATCCGTTTGTCTTTAAACGAACACTTGCTGTATTAGCTCTTGTTTTCAGTTAATGAATTAGTTACGCTGTGTGTGTTTTCCTCCTCAGTATTGAACTGCCTCCACTACAGTGTACTTCAGTTATATCTATGTATGTTGTGTATCAGCTCCTGGCCTCTGAGCGAGATTTAACTTCCTCAGTGTCTTTGTTTGAAATCTGTTGGGCCATTTCTAATATGCAATTCCTCTAGTACCCATAATTCTTGATTTTAAAACACCAATGCGTGTTTCCCAAAGCTGATGAAAGTTTCAATTTGACGCCATGTTGCTGCAGATTCAGACATTTATTCTAAGGGCATAAAAAGCCCTTTTCTTCACCGGGGAAAGAATTCTTGTCATCCACCACAGTTGTTTTCTGTGGTCTTCAGGGCATTTTGTTGTTCCTGAGTTCACCAGTGCGTTCTTTCTTTTTAAGAATGTACCAATTAGTTGATTTGGCCATAATTAAATAATTAAATTAACATAATTAAAGTTTACGCTGTCTCTCTGATGGGTTTGTTTTGATTTTTCAGGCTAACGACGGCTTGCTTCACTGGCAGTGACATCTCTTTGGACTTCATATTGAGAGTTAACAGCAAGAGATTCCAAATTTGGATTTAGATGTACATATATTCAAATTAAAGCTGAAAGTCTGCACTTATTTAATTTAAACTTCAGTATAATAGGGTAGACGGCTAAAATAACAATCACTTTGCCAATGTCCAAGTCCAATGCCAATGTGACTTAATATTATAATATAATTTACTATTATTGAATTTCTTGTCCGAACACAATAATTGAAAAAGTACACAATATTTTTTTTTTTGTATTTTTGTTTGAGTTTAGTCGAGTAAAAAGCTGAAGTTTTGTGGTTGTTAGGTTGTTTGCTTTGTATCAAAATACACACTGCGTACAGTGTATTGACGATCTAATAACTGGATGTTTGCAGGGTAAAAATGTCTTAAATCTAATATTTTACACTTAATGGACACACATGGTAATGGTATGTTACATATCGTTGTTGAGTCGTTCTTATTTTAAAACTCAGAACGGCCACCCTTGCATCTGCAGTATAACAACATTCTCTGCTGGTGCCACCATTTTGGAAAAAAGTCAAACCACGGAGGTGTCTGATGCTTGCACTGAGAAATCTCGGAGAAACTCAGTACGGTATAAATAAGAATTATTAAAATGACAAAATAAGAAATATTAAAGTGTTCAGCAGTTATACCACATCTATAAGACAATTTCTATATAGAAATATGTTACTATTACAAAACAGACTATTATGCCAGTTAAAACAGTTTTTAGGATAGGTCTATTCCAGGCTAACTTTGAGTGAGTGTGTGTGTGTGTGTGTGTGTCCTGCTGTGGCTCTGCTGATCCTGCAATCACTGATAATGCAGCTAAAGGTCAGAAAATGTCAAACTGAGTGTTGATGCTGCTGCTTTCCTCCAATTCTTATGCTCAATATTCTCTAAAAGCCACTTAACACTTCGGTTTTGTTTGGCTTGAAATGACCTACTTCAAAATTCATCCCAGATGTGGGTCAGTACCTACATGCTTTTTCCAACATAAAACCATAAGCTGAATATGAGCTCAAACTGCAAACGACTTTCAGCTTTAATTTGAGGATATTTTCATCCCAATCAGGTGAGCGGTGTAGGAAATAAAGTCTTTGTAAAACCCTCTGTATTCGCCCTGGTGAAGTCTTCTATTGATTGTTGACTTTGACACGGATACGTCTACCTCCTGGAGGGTGTTCATGATCTGGCCGGCTGTTGTGAAGGGGTTTTTCTTCACCGGGGAAAGAATTCTTCTCATCCACCACAGTTGTTTTCTGTGGTCTTCAGGGCATTTTGTTGTTCCTGAGCTCACCAGTGCGTTCTTTCTTTTTAAGAATGTACCAATTAGTTGATTTGGCCATAATTAAAGTTTACGCTGTCTCTCTGATGGGTTTGTTTTGATTTTTCAGGCTAACGATGGCTTGCTTCACTGGCAGTGACATCTCTTTGGACTTCATATTGAGAGTTAACAGCAACAGATTCCAAATTTGGATTTAGATGTAAATATATTCAAATTAAAGCTGAAAGTCTGCACTTATTTAATTTAAACTTCAGTATAATAGGGTAGACAGCTAAAATAACAATCACTTTGCCAATGTCCAAGTCCAATGCCAATGTGACTTAATATTATAATATAATTTACTATTATTGAATTTCTTAACTAGATTTGTTGTCCATAATTAATAGCTTGTACAACACAGTATTATTCAACAAATATAGATAAGTGGTGTTAGTGGTCAAAATACCAAACCATATTCATGCAAGGTTGTATATTAGTAATTAGAAATTGTTTGACATCATCCGATTATTCAATTATTTAGACATTCTACACAATACATGCACGCAGCTGAGCAGTTGAGGGTTAAGGGCTCTTTTCTCAAGACACAGCTGTAGTCCAGTCATTAGTGTAGAAGATAATTTCTATGTGCAATGCTGAAATTAGATTTGTTGGCTTGAATTCATGCCACAGCAAGCAGCAGTACTAAGATGCAGGGTGATCTTTTAATTTTATTTCATTTTCGAATGCTCAGAAGGCAGATTAAGAAGCTCTATGGTTGGAGAAGCAGAGCAAGGCTAAGAATTGGATAAGAGAAAGGAAGAGGGTGTTTGGCAAATATGGCTATGGTTTGCTTTCCTTATGGGTTTTTCTCGCACAGATCCACACAAATGTGCACACACACACACGCGCGCACACACACACACACACACACATGGATGTTAATAGTGGGAATTTTTTTGCCGGACATATTACATTAGCATAATTTTTGCATTTTCAAAAATGTACACTAACACTTTGCTAGAGAAGACATTTTAGGGGTCAGAGGGCCAGTTTCTGTTGCTCCACAAATGAATGTACTTTGCATTAATTCTGGGGGGAAAAAAAGGAAATGAGATTTAAAAGAAAAAAAAAAAATGGCTGTAATTTCAACGAATTGCTGAAGTACCTGAGGCATTTTTCTCTAATACACACCTTGCATTTGTAACCTTATATTTCCAGGGTTACTTAGATCACATACCTCATTTGCTACATAGCAGCTCTTCATTATAACATCTAATAAAGCCAATGCTTTTTGTATACTGTGCAAATTTCAGAGCCATGAACGTGAGATATTGAAAACAGACTTCACATCAAAATATGTCAATTCTGTTCGCTTTGTGTGTGTGTGTGTGTGTGTGTGTGTGTGTGTGTGTGTGTGTGTGTGTAATGTCCATTTGGCACCTGAAGGTGAGATTCATTTTAGAGCCTCACTGTCCTCATTAAAAGACGAAAGGGATGTTATCGGCGGACGACACACGCGTTCACCCCCCTCTCTGTCTCACGATTGCCTTCTCTTTCCTCACATAATGCTTCATTACTCTTTACTCACGATCCTCCCCAGCTGGAGTTTATTACTTTCTCTTTACGCGTTATCTTATCAGACCAAGCCATATTTACGGTCCAGGACACATGGCCACATCACAGCAGCATTTGCGTGTGTGTGTGTGTGTGTGTGTGTGTGTGTGTGTGTGTGTTGCTGAGAAATGATTGCATGCTTATAGTGAGCACTTTTGTGTACTTAATTTGACCAGAATGATGGGTGTGTGTATTCTGGGGTGTATCTGTCCTTCTAGCGTGGTGTGTTTTGAACTAACACAGCTATTTAATACAATTTTGTATTAATAGTTCAAAATAGTTCAAAAAGTCAAATAACACACCACCTTTAATAGTAGTAAGAAACTTATTAATTAATTATTTCTAACTTAAACTGAAGTATTTCTAATTCCTTTCAGTTTTCTCAGAGTAGTTTAACACCATAGTGAGGTTTTGCGCACAGTCGAAAGTGCAGCAGCTAAAACACAAGCAAACGGCTCCATACACTGTAGTGTGCTATAGGAAGCCATTTTGGATTTGGTTGACGTTTCCGTCATTGGGTTGCATTTCACAGCTATATGAATGAAATATGCTCTTGTGTCTGTAATGTTCACATCAACATCACATTCACATAGACAGAAAGAGTGTTGTGACTCACAGGGATCATCATTCAACGAAAAAAGAAGCAACAAAACACAAAATGGCCACTGATGAGCAGAAATAAATGA
The DNA here is from genome assembly GCA_022985145.1 of Pangasius djambal. Taxonomy (NCBI): domain Eukaryota; kingdom Metazoa; phylum Chordata; class Actinopteri; order Siluriformes; family Pangasiidae; genus Pangasius; species Pangasius djambal. Next base: position 25,276,561 of record CM040985.1, on the reverse strand, counting down.
AATCCTCACATTCACACGTGGTCTCTGATGGAACTGCGTTACTTTACTCGGCTAGCTGTATCGCTACAGAAAAAAAAAATTCACCTCCAGCCTTGCAAATCGTTATACACTGGTGGCTAGCAATTAGCACAACGTTATGCTAACTGGTAGCCAGACCCTGTTAGCGGTAACCTCCTTCTCTGATCTGTTTGTTAAGGCAGTAAAATGAAACAAAATGGCGTCCTCAGTGGAATCAATCAAAAACAATGTATAACATACAGTGAAGGAACACATCCACACAGCAGTTCTTTTCTTTACAGAATCTGAAGCTTTATACTGTATTTACAAAAGTGGACACCCACATAAACAAACCGAAAGGATAAATAATAAACCTCATTTCACAGAGCCTCTTTCTGAAGCCTGAGGATGTTCCACAAAGTCATTGAAGACAAATATAATACAGAACAGACATACGGTAGCATTCGGAGAACATTTTAGAAGAAATCGGATATTCCTAAATGATGCTAGCTAGCTTGTGTTAGCTTGCTCTTAACAAGCTAGCTAGCATTATAATGAAGGGCTGTCTGCTAACTTATACAGCCAGCTAGATGGTAGCTAGCTGGCTAGTTTTACACCAAGTGGCTGTAAATAGCTAACTAGCTTAGTAGTTAGCTACTTTACATATATATTTTTATTATTCATAAACACTAGTGTTTTTATAGCATTCTTAGACACATGAAAGTTGCAAGAAAAAGGGATGTCAGAACATTTGAACTGTCGTAGCCTATCGTTAGCTAATTACTAAGCTAAACAGCCGTTCAGATTTGAGGTAACATAACGTAAATGACAGAAGAATAGAAAGCTTGACAGGGAAAGAGGGAAAATTGTTCTTCATACCTGATTGTATTACATTCATTTGAATGTTACAAAACTTTCTACTTGCTGACTGAACAAAATGACACTGAGGCATTATTACTGTCAACACGATAACAAGAAGAAGTATAAAAATACAAACAAGGGCCAAATGAGCAACATTTAGGCTTTAATTTCATTTATTCACCATTTATTGACCATGAAAGGCCAAACAGTCTTGCATATATGTAGGTAGTGTTTAACTATTGACCTGCCACTTGGTGTAACAGCAGCTTAGTGATAGTTACTAACAAGCTAGTTATTATTTAGCTACTCCAGTGACCACCCCTTGGTGTAATACTAACCAGCTAGCTTTAATACTTTTTAAAAAAAAATGTTTAGCTAGCTTATTCAAACAGCAAATTCTATTCATTTTCAATTCAATCCAAATCATACTAAGGTTATATGCTGTGTTTGTAACTAGCTATCTAGTTATGAGCTCCATAAAACAGGTATTAAATATAGCTTATCCCTGGAGGACTAG
>CM040985.1:25225899-25263394 GCA_022985145.1 Pangasius djambal | reverse complement strand
TATTCTACAGTGAGAAGGATTGTTTACAAATGGAGAGCCTTCCAGACGGTTGCCAATCTTCCCAGGAGTGGGTGTCCCTGCAAATTCAGTCCAAGGTCAGACCGCTTAATGCTCAGAGATATAAAGAAAATCCCAAGAGCTACATCGTGTGACCTACAGGCCTCTGTAAATAATTAAATATTTATGACAGCACAATCAGAAAAAAACGAATATGGCAGCATGACTTAGGTTTGCACAATTGCATCTGAACAAACCACAGAAGTTCTGGAGCAATGTCCTTTGGACTGATGAGACCAAGGTGGAGATGTTTGGTCATCATGCACAGTGCCATGTTTGGTGAAAACCAAACACCACAAACACCTCATACCAACTGTCAAGCATGGTGGTGGTGGAGGGGTGATGAATTAGGGGCTTCTTTTGCAGCCGCAGGACCTGGGAAACCTGCACAGTCATTGACACAACAACTCTTATAGCAGAATATTCTTGAGGCAAACGTGAGGCCACCTGTCTAGCACCTAAAGCTGGGATGAAATTGGGTCATGCAACAGGACAACATCTGGATGGCTAAAGAAGAAAAAAACAAGGTGTTGGAATGGACAATTCCATTGAGATGCTATGGTGGGACTAATGCCCTCAAACATCAATGAACTGAAGCAACGTTGTAAAGAAGAGTGGACCGAAATTTCTTCAAAACAATGTGAGAGACTGATGAAGTCCTACAGAAAAGGTTTGTTTCACGTTTTCACCTTAGGTTATTTGTTTATAGAAGTCAGTGAGGACCACACGATTGTTATTTAGGCCCTCATAAATAAAAACATAGAAGCATTACAGACATTCTGACAGCCTCTATCTGATTTACAAACAGAATTAATTAGGCTTATGCCCATTTCTTTATGGCCATATCTTTCCAACAACAGTCAAACTGTGACCTTCCCAAGCGAGGTTTTAATCTTTAGTCATAATTACAGCAGTGTTTGTTAAACCAGGACGGTTTATTCAAAACCTGACACGGTTTGGAATCGCTCAGAAAATTTGGCATTTTCCATGAGAACTCATACTTTATTCATCAAAAGAATTGCAAACCAATTTAGAAAATATACTCAAGACATCAACAAGATTAGACATAATGATTTCCAACTGAAATACCAATTTAGTGTTTCAAACTTCCATTTGCAGTATTACAGCCTTGTAGACATGTTACAGTCTAGATGTCAGTTTGTTGAGGTAATCTGGTTGGGTTTAATAGGGACTTCATCCATCACTCCATCCCATTTCCTCCATCATGCCTGACAGATGGAATCAAGCTCATCTCCGGCATTTTTTCATTTGTTCTGCGCCTCACAAATGGTCTTCTCTGTGATCTAAAAACCTCCAACTTTGATTCGTCTGTTCATTTTTCCAATCATCCTCCATCCAGTGTCTGTGTGTTTTTTTTTTTTTTTGACCATTTTAATCTTTTTTTTTTTTTTTTTTGGCCAGTCACAGATATGGCTTTTTCCTTTTCGACACTGCCTGGAAGGCCAGCATCCCGGAGTCACCTGTTCAGTGTTAAAGATCAGACTGGTGTTTTGAGGGTAAGCTTTAACAAAGCTGCTGGCTGAGGACCCGTGAGGTGTCTGTTTCTCAAACTAGAGACTCTGATGCATTTATCCTCCTGCACAGTTGTGACACCCGATGAGCTTTCCCAGACCGCCACACGTATAAGGCATTTTATTAGGTACGCCTACTGTGTACTTAGATGGTTGCCATTTTATAAAAGCATAATGTACAGTAGGCATACGCTTGTTATTGCCCTTTAAGGGATCAGTATAGCACCACTATATGAGAAGACATGGCTGTGTGTGTGAGTGTGTGTGTGTGTGTGTGTGTGTGTGTGTGTGTGGGACATGTACAGTATGTGGTATTTGTTGTGTTGTTTCAGAGGCTGCAGCCATGTTTTCACGCGGTGTCTGTTATTTGTCCTTTATCCGTCATCAGTGCCGGTTTATGGTCACAGCACTGCTTTGGCTGGATATTTTTGGTTTGGACTGTACTCAGCACAGCAGTGACACTGAGTTGTTTAAAAACACACACATACACACACGGGCATCAATGCTGCACCTGATACACTCTTCCCAGAGCCACACACACACACACACACTACCACGCCAGTGTCACTGCTGTGCTGGAAATGATCCACCGCCCAAATAATATCCGCTCAGTGGAGGTCTGATGTTGGTCCCTGTCTACTGACGCACAGGGTAGAGCTGAGTTGACAAACTGTATATAGCAAAACATCGGCATTAATTGTACACCTTCGACACTGTATTTCTCTCTCTCTGTCTCTCTGTCTCTACCTTCACTGTCCCTCAGGCCTTGACACACATTTTCCCTTTTCTGTTACAAGGATGTTTTGTATCTGGCTTTTCCAGCGGCTATCCAGATAAACGTTTATTTGAAATGATGACTGTTATATAATATCTTGCTGATGAACAGCGGAACTGCTGACTTTATCATGCATCCTCTGCCGTTCGTTAAAACCAAGAGAGAATGAAAAGATTATTAGTACACTATATATATACCATATATAGCATCTGTGTATTTGGTTCGAAGAATTATCTCCTATACTAAGGAGACACTGAACTCTTTCTTTGCTTAATAAATGGAATGAATGCAAATAAACTGAACTCATGGCTCAAAGGAAGTGCAATGGTTTCCCGCCACTTACCATCCCCCCATCACCAACCCCCTTTTCTCACTGTCCTACTCCTTTTGAGGCAAAGCCAAGGGGGCAAGGGGAAGGAGGCACTTCTGAGAATTGGGACCAAGCCACGGAGTCATAAATATATGGGTAACCCAGTTTCAGGAGCGAGAAAGTTTTCAGAAAGGCTCTCGGTGGGAATAACACGCATGGCACTGCATGAAAAGTCGGGTTCGTCAGGCTGAGTGCAGCACCAAGATCTGCTCCACTAACAGCGCTAACGCCATAAGACTCGTAACGTTTCGCTGAAAACAGTGCGGTGAGTTCTTACTGGCTGAGAGCAGTAGGAACCATAACACATATCACATCAAGCTAAAGCTGTTCCTCCATCCTCTGTCCTCATCCTGCCATCGCTCTGTCTTCTCCTGTCTGTCTCCATCCCTCCACCTTTCTATCCTCTGTCCTGATCCCTCAATCGTGTGTTCAATCACTTGTCCGTATTCCTCTAAACTCTGTGTCCCTAAACTGTTTCCGATCTTTTTATCCTCCATCGCAATCCCTTCATCCTCGTTCCCCATCCCCTCTCTTGTCTTTAACCTCTGTCCCAATCTCCCACCTCCCTATCCTCTTCCCCCATTCCTCCATCGTCTGTTCCCATCCCCATCTTTTTTTTTTTTTAGACAGAGATAGAGGATAGAGAGAAGAAGAGAAAGAAAAGCATGATGGGATGACAGTGAGAGATGGACTGATGAACAGAGGAGAGAAGCTTGGAGAGGACGTGTGATTAATAAATGAATGGAGTGATGGAGTGCTGGTGAACGAGAGAAATGTGGATGGAGAGATAGAGCGCGAGTCACAGGGTGTACAGAACAATACGCTTATTTGTACAGCGTGTTTCTCACACCCAAGGATGTGACATATCGTCCAAGAAAAAGATGGAGTGATGAAGAAACGGAGTGACGTAACAACGGAGACAGTGAGAAGAAAGTCATAATGAGAAAAAAAAAAGATGGCTAGAGGAATGTGACAAAGAAAAAAAATTGATGGACTATAGGTGAAAGGAAAGAGGGAATAAAGATATAGGGATAAAGATGAGGGAGGATGAGAGGGAGAGGAAGGGAAAAAGAAAGGAAAGGGATAGAAAAATGAGAACGCTAAAGGGTATGTACGGAAGGAGTGATGGAGTGGGTGATGTGATGGACAGAGAAAAAAAAAAGTGAGAAGGAAAGATAAAGCGAGGAGGACAAAGCAGAAGAATAGGAGTCATGGACTGACAGCGAGGAGGGATAGAGGGCAGAGAGAGATGAAAGGGCGCAAGACGAGTGAAAGGAAAGAGAGAAGGACAGGGATGAGGGGGGATGAAACGACAGGAAGTGACGATGGAAGCGTGACCCACCCACACAGGAGCTGCCGTCGGGCAGGTGAGAGCCGTCGTCATGGAAACCGCTCCGACACTGGCAGTGGTACCATCCGGGCAGATTGGCACATAAAGAGTGTGTGTGGCACCGAGCGAGACTTTCCACACACTCGTCAACATCTACACACACACACACACACAGAGAGAGAGAGAGAGAGAGAGAGAGAGAGAGAGAGAGAGATACTATTTAGAAGAGTAATAATAATAATAATAATAATAATAATCATGCAGCTGATTTGTGACAGATATTAGATAATGGTCACTGAATTTTTAAAAATAACAAACAAATATTAAACACACACACACACACACACACACACACAAAACAGTGACAACACACACATGTTTACTGCCTAATTAAACCACGCACACTGGCATAATAATCAAAGCTTTCCTTTTCATTTACATTCATTATTTGACGCTAAATCAAAGGAAAACATTAAATATGTAATTTCCCCGTCAGCTGTACCACACTTCTCCGAGGCATCGGTGTGATTTGTTTTCCAGTCTAGCTTTCCTTTTTTTCCCCTTTCTTTTATTTTTTTTGACGCCACGCCAATTAAGAAAGACGCCTGTGCTAATGAAGGTCCATCACAGCAGATGATGATTAGCTTCGAGCTCTCATTTCAGAGCAACGCTTCTGCAGCCGCAATTTAAAGCCGCAAGAGAAAACGGAAAATGCTCACGGCTTTTTCATTACAGCCCCAAAGGATGGAGTGTACAATATATTACAAATACCAGGAATTTGTGAATGATAATAAATTAATGTAGGTCTCTTTACTCACTTGCTACACACAGAATCCAATCCGAAATTCACATATTATACAACTTTAAGTTCAAACAAAAAAAAAAAAGACATGTAAAGTATCTGAATATGCGCATAAATAATTTGTGCATGAAAGGGTTAATATGACTACATAAGAAAGGGGCCTGACATAAATCACAGTGGTAGGGGAAAAAAAAGTATATACTATTAGAATACACTAATCTTAATTCTTTTCATAATGCTAATTTAGGTATAGTAACAATAATCAAGTGCATCATTAGCATCTGTAACATCTGTAATAGAAAAGATCCCAATCAAGAAATAATTGCAGGAGAAATTGAGATCGGTCAAACTTCCTGTGGGAGAAAAAGTACTGACAGTGAGCCTCGTTTGTTCATATCCAGGAACGGATTTATTCGTGAATCTTTCATACTCTCTGCGTTTACACGGGAAACGTAGCATTCAGGAAAGCCCCCTAAAAATTCAGAAAAACGTTCGCATCCCACTCGTGCTTCGAGGGTGCGTAAATTAACGCACAAGATGAATAACTAATGTAAACCTCGACTTCAACTCATTTGATATCCAACTGATTTGAAAATGATTTCAAAATGATTTATGCTAGTTCGCTAGGTCAGGGACTACTCCCGAAAACGAGTAGTTTTAGGTTATTAGCATTAATTAATGAATATTAAAAATAAAGAAAGGATGATTTTTCTTTGGAGGATAAAAGGTGTCTTCCTTGCCGTGGGATCTTGTTTTAACGTTGTGCAACATTTTAGATCAGCTGAGACACGCACAAGGATCTTAAAAGGGTTTCCCCGAGTGACATGGCCATGATCGCCTGGTTAAAAGTGTAGATCGTTTTTTTTTTCCCCTCCATTTTCTTGTCACCTCAATTAATTCCTACCTAAGTCACCTTTTCTGTAATTTGTCTCTAGACCTTCTGACCTTTTATGGTGCTGGTGCACTGCTAGATATTTGCATTGGCATAGAAGCGAGTAAAAATATCCTCCACTTCCAATATCTTCTGCCGTTTAGTAGTCATTTCGTGTCCTCTGTGCGCATGACCTTTAATGGAGTTTTTTTTTTTAGGAGTCATTAAATGCGCAGTGATGAAATGAGCAGTTTCGGACCATACTTTGCACTTTAGGGATGAACACACTTATTAATAAAATACACTCCTTCGATCGAAACTTTCATAGTGGTGGGAACTGCTGAAGAATGTACTGATGTTTCTAAAATAATTACGTAATTTGAGCATATTCGTATTCATAACTACATAACGTGTACAAAACACATATGCAAACATTAGTAGTTGGCTTATACCCACTGTACTAATATAAATGAGAGAGAGAGAGAGAGAGAGAGAGAAAGACTAAAAGACAATAAGGTCTCTTGGCAGGAGGGGAACAGATGAAGTGTGTAAACTCCGTTCGCCATCAGGCACTTCATAGTGTGCACTAAGATAAAAATCTGCTTCTTTCATAGCAGAGGAAGAGACAGATGGAGGTCCTGCCTCACTTGCAGAATGTACATTAACACACTGAAGGGCTTCATGTGTCTCTGAAACACCGCCGAGAGGTCTGCAGGGAGGAAACTCATTACCGACGCGATGCTTCTCATTTGCAACATACAAGCAACTTTGTTTTTTTTTTTCCTTCAGAAATTCAAGCGCCTCCAAGCGCCTCGCTTCCCTCGCTAGCTCGTAATCGAGTGTGTACGATCCTCCGTATCAGAGACACGACACGCCAGCTGTGTGATTATGAAAAATTATAGGGAGAATTAATGTGTTTTAAAGCTGCGCTGACTAGAAAATGATGCTTACAAGAGTCAAGGCATCTGCTGGAAACAGAAAAAGACTACACACTTCCAGCAAAACATTCCACACTCCCGACAAAACATTATGCACTTCCAGCAAAACATTCCACACTCCCGACAAAACATCCCACACTTCCAGCAAACCATCCCACACTTCCAGCAAACCATCCCACACTTCCGACAAAACATCCCACACTTCCGGCAAAACATCCCACACTTCCGGCAAAACATCACACACTTCCGACAAAACATCACGCACTTCCAGCAAAACATTACGCACTTCCGACAAAACATTCCACACTTCCGACAAAACATTCCACACTTCCAGCAAAACATTACACACTTCCGACAAAACATTACACACTTCCAGCAAAACATTACACACTTCTTAACAGTGCAACGACAACAAAATATTACACAATTCCTAACAACAAAACAACAACAATAATAATAATAATAATAAAAGAAGAAGAAGAAAAGAAGTTACATAGCACCTTTGTCAGTTTCAGTCGTTTTTATTATGTATTAAAACCTAAAGCAGTGTTTTCTTCATTAATGTAATGAATCGTGTGTCACTTGCTCTGTTAGTGAGCACTACAGTCCAGTACAGTGTGTCCTTATAGCCTGAGAGCAGCAGGCACATTACACAGTTGTTTACTGGGTCAATACAGCGTTAGTCCCTAACAGACTATTCATTAATAACACATGACAGCTTATAGGAAAATAATTCATAACCGGGTGGTGCATAACACACGGCTGTGAACTGGATTTTCACCTTTTTTTTAAAAACTAAATTAAAGTCATCTTACACAGCAGAGTCTGAACCTCAATTATTATCAAAAACATTAAAAAAAAAAACACATGCCAATCAATTATCCATCCATATGGGCGGGGCTAAGCTCACATAACATGGACACTACCAGCCGGTTAGCTCGCAGCATGCACTTTACAGCTTTTGCACTGCAGCGTTTGCTCATGTGGTTGCTTTAGTGTGCATTCAGACTTTTGGCACTAAAAGTCGGTAACCGCTATGGAAGAACCCTGCGATCAAAATCTGCGCTTGAAGAAAAAACATCCCATAACGTGAGAACTTATATCCTTTATAATCCCCTCATCACATGCACTGAGGTCGCTGACCTGAGGAGCATTCGGAAGCCATGGCAACAGATGAAGACACACAGAGCTTTTCTTTGACCACCAAATGTCCTGCCTCCAGGTTTCAGAGACATAAAGAAGTGTGTCACAAGACACGTGACTTATGCAGAAGCCCAGAATTGGGTTTAATAACTCGATTTTAACTCAGACACGCCTTTAGAAATGGATCTTCTGTTGCCCTGTGATTACGAACAAGACACTTGATAGAGTCTTCAGTGCAACCCAATAACCCCTGAAGAGATATGATGAAATTGTTGTGTTTAATGGAAAGAAATGGTCCTTTCACAAAACCACTAGTAAGAGGCAAAAGTTTTAGATTTCACAAATAAAACTAAAGGATAAAAGCATTTCTGAATACACACCACAACTGCTGTGACTTTTGAGACAAATTAATTTATTGATGCATTAAGGAACAGGTTTGTAAATTCCAACTGTAGCCAAAGCACTCAAAAGACCATGCACTCAAAACCCATGAATGCATTGCAAGATCAAAGGACACGGCAGAAGACAACGTGCCAAAGATGCAGAAAAACCGAATGTCCCCGAATGGTGCAAAAAGCCAAAATATGTGGCGAATGACTGTTGGTTCACAGATGAGGCTACATAGAGGGAATGAACAAGGCAGACAAGATGCACAACCAAAGAGAAAAAAAAACGCACTGAGATAAAAATTCCAAACACAAAAGTAAATAGGTACACCAAGTGACTGAATGTGAAACGAATCAGACAAAACAGAGGCTCTGATTAAGGTGATCTGTCATGCCTCGAACTGCAGAGCATTACTGAAGCAGACCACAAAATCATATGGATCACAACAGATTACCATTAGAAAAGACCTCAGTGACGCTTAATCATGCCGAAGACCTGCACAGGAGAAAAAGCGTCTCCCAAAGGCAAACTGAAAGAGAATGTGGCAACTGTAACAAGCTCACAACCTATGGCATACTTGGGCGTTATTTTCTTTCCAAATCTTTCCAGAGAAGCAAAATGGGAGACTCAGAGGAACTGAGTCTTATACTTATGCTCATTATGACCCAACCCAGCCCATCACACCATCAGGTGTGCAATGCGTCCCCTTGCAGCATTGTTGCTGTTTTATCACTCAGTACGAACGATGGATCTGAATGTCCAGTTGCGTTTGCATTAAGATCACTAGCGAGCGCGGAAAGCAGCTATGAACAGATGGACCGGGGGGGTCCTTGGTCTAGTATAGGGAATAAAGATGTTCCACCAACACCTGTACAAACAAAGGTGTACTCTAGCGACAGACCACCAAAAGGAAAAACCCGGTAATGTCTGCTACCTGGCTGGAACGGACACTTTCCCAGGAGCCCACTGTAACGCCAGGGTTCAAGGGTACCAAACAACATAGCAATGCTGACAGCTTATCACAAATTCCACTGCTGATGACTGGAGAAGAAAAGTGTTCATCCCACGAGCCAGCATCGGTGGACTACATGCTGAAATACATAGATAAACAAGAAATGACTCAACGTTATGAAAAGTCTATGACATCACCACACAATGATGATGGCCAAACTCATGGTACCACTATATTTACAGAGTTTTCCATGAAAACAATACCAACTGTCTCCATGTCAAGGAACCCTGCTCTTGCATGGTAGTTCCCTATATACTTTGTTCTGAGTGTTACAAAGAACACCTGGGTAGTTTTAGGACCAAGATCTACATGTGGTGCCCAGAAGTAGATAGACAGCTTGAAAACTTACCAAAAACCTGTTCAGGAGTTGCACCCCCATAGAAACCCTTATACCTGATGGCGAGTAGCCATCTTCACCACGACAAAGAGTGCACATTGCACATTTGAAGACTATCTTCTCTAGAAATAGCCTACCAGAACAAACTGTGAGTGACCACAAGTCAGCGCCTCACCACCCAGCAGTGAATGGTTTAGTTGAAAGGTTTGTCCTCAAGAAGTCCAAAGCTGAAGACGAAGATGAATTTTCTCTTCAGTACAAGGTGGAGAACTTCCTTTTTTTGTGTTTTGGAACTCGGTTCATGTGACAACAAACTAAACACATGCTACACTGATCTTCTAACACCAGATCTATGGAGGGAAGTGAAGAATAAACTCCTCAAGTAAAATAGCACAGAGCTTCGAGGTTGGACAGGAAGTCTTAGGGTATAACTGTCACGAGGACAAGTGGAGGTCTGGTAGGATGGTTGAAAGACTGGACCACTGAAGTACACAGCGGATACATGGTTTGCGTCCAAAAAGACAGACACAGTGAATCTACCAGACTAACCTTGCGGTGATGATCATGTCTCCAATAGCAACATAACAGCCAATACAGAAAGTTGTCTCTTATAAGACACTTGCTAAACCTTCTGCCATTCCACAGGTCCAGATGAAACAGTGCACCATTCAAAAAACTTCAGCTAAGCAGTTATGGACCATACCTGGGGGTGAGAAGAGCAGGCAAACGTTGTGGTGAAAGCACGTTTATTTGAACATTAACAGTTCTGTTACACATGTTGCATTCATTTAAAAGTGGAGGAAGTGTAATGTGCGGATCTTCTGGTGTAGTTGCTCTCTTTTGGTGTAGTGAATTCCCTTGCAATGTAGTACTGATTGCCGTTTGCTAAATTACCTTGGCAGCACATGCTGTTCTCCCTGCAAAGGCTAATACAGAGAGCTAATTTCACCTTTATTAAGTGTTAGTTGTCTCTGGTTGTTAGTCTTTTAGCTATAGGCCCGTTTGTCAGTGTATTGTATTTACTTCTCTTTGTGGGGCTTGCACAGTGTCGCACAGTCCCACAGCAATTCCACGCCATGTTTCCTTTCTGACTGCATCTGATTCCACTTTGTTACATAAAGTGCTTGTTAAGAGAGTTTCCTGCAGGTTTATTTAATGAATTTCATTTGAAGTGGCAGTCATAAGGTACAGTTTTTATGGTCTGTTTAGGATGTCTGATTGAGTGTGACCTTCACTTAGTTGGCACTGTATCACCTTTTAGCATTCTGCAGTAACATTAATATCAACCGAAGAGTCTGAGGTAAGAGAGAATCTGAAAGCTGATAAACTATGTAGTAAACGTTACATTTACTGATGTCAAAAGATCACGAAGAAGTGGCCATCATGAAGCGTTCAAATCAAACTGGGGTGAAAAGGCGCAATAGGAAAAAAGCAGAGGAGGAGAAACAGACCCAAAATCCCAGTATGAAATCATGCTAATTAATTAGATTTAGTCAATTTATCCGCTTTTCTTGCTTACGCTTATTGATACAACTTGAATAGCAATAGTTAATGACTAACTAGCTAGCTAGCTAATTTCTAGAGTAAGAAGTTTTCAGTTAAGCCATGTTAAGTTGCTAGCTTGCTATTACTAGCCACAACAACAGCGTGTTGACTTTAAAGATAATCGCTGCTCAAGTGGTCAAGTTTTACTGTATGTAACTAAGTCATGCTAGCTAAGGTTAACAGCTAGTGAGCATTTTAGTGCCGCAATACGCAGATTATTACAATCTCAGGCTGATTATAATGTATACAAGTAGAAAACGTACATTTTGCATTCAAGACAACAAACGCTTAAATATCCTGGGTGAAGGAAGACACTCAGGACCTCCAAATGTTCAGAAAAGGCCCTCAAGATACGGTATAGGCGTCATCAAATTGTAAAGAGGACATGTTTACCTGTCTCGCAGAGGCGTCCAGTGAAGCCTGAAGGACACGCACATGTGTTTGGAGACGCACACGTTCCTCCGTTGAGACAGGCTTCCTTACAGAACGCTGGTGAAAGGAAACAGACACTAGTCAGTCTTCGGTTGCTTTGTCCTTGCTAGTCCAAGTGTTTCAGCAAGAGTATTAACAAACAGAAAAACACAGACATGCAGACATGATGACCCAACTTTAAGTCATCTTATAACAAGCAGATGTTTGGTAGATTTGTATAAATGTACTTCGTCGTCTCAAGACAGGAAGGCCATATGTCAGAATGTGCATGAAAAGCAACAAACATTTAATCACCCAACAGCTGCTGTTCTATAAAGTCTCCATTATACCACTTTTTGAAAAACAACTCAGGGGATGACTGTTTTCTCTTAACGTTCTACTGTGTCTACACACATCACTTCGGAAAACAGGCTCTGAACCACTGATAAACTGTTTAATCCCGAGCCTTCACTTCCTCCTGTGTCTCGACACTCTGAGGAGGAACCACAGACAGGTCGTGTGAATAAAGGAGCTTAAGGGAGGACTTAAAGGGTTAAAAAAAAAAAAAAAAGAAAAAAAAAAAGGAATGTTGATGTTCTTTTACTAACAACGCCCGTAAACAGCATCAGCATTAATATCAAGCAGGCTTTTTTTCATATGGCGAAATTGTCTTATATTGGCCTTATTTTTTTCCTTTTTTCCGTTCCTATCACACAGGCAGTGTATTGCTAAACCTTTAGGGGAAAACAAGGTAGGGTTATGTAACCCTAGCAATAGAATTTGCCAACATTGCCAACCGAAATATCCCAGTAGGCAGACCAACAAAAACAGTCGTGTATGGTGCAATCTGCAGAAATGTTCTTTTCATGGTTTTACAATGATCCGATAGGTATAAGCTTATTTACTTTCTTTTGCACGCTTTCAGTAGATCTGCTTTTTCTGAGCTGCCTTGGGCCGAAACCTCGTTATGTTTTACTGTTTTTCTGTCTGTTAACGTCGTTCATTGCCGGACATCAAGGCGGAAGTAATTCCTAGCAACGAAATGTGCGTCATTCGCGCGCGGCGTCCTTTCTCCTCCAAAGAACTCGCTTTTCTGCCGGGACTGCCGCTTTATGCGTACTAATGTCACTATATTAGTATTGGAACAGACGTTTCAGTGAAATGTGTGTGCGTGAAGGTCAGGGGGCCAACTCCCTTCATCTAATTACAGATATATTTTCAGATTTATGTCTATATCCATATTTACATATGATTACCATAAAGCTCCTAATAAACCAATTGCTTTATCATTGAACTTTGAAATGGACGGAAAGCAGAGGTTTTAAAACCTACACGAACGTGGAAAAACGTGGCTGTGAACTTTACTGGCAGCCACCCACAGTCTTCTGAACTGCAACTCCGTGCAGCATTCCCAACTATCCGTAAGGCCGAAAGGTTTCTTTTACCCCTTTCTTTCATTTACAGAGAAACCTACGATGGAATGACACAAAAATCCAGTTCGAAGATGAAACATCCTCTTGAAGTCAACACTTTCAGGATTATCACGGAGCCGTCACACGACTCATTCCGCCCGTGGTATCTGGACCCGGATAACACCTCGAACCGCAGGCAGCTTCCTTCCTGCTGCTGTTGCTCAGTCATTACTAATCCCGTCATGTCTAGCAGCGCATTCATGCCTCATATTACACTCACACTGTTCTGATTACATTTATAAGATTTCACTCCCCAAACCTATCATTTGTAATGCACGGACTTATAATCCCACTCTCCGGTGTCACGCATAAGAGGACGGGCTCCCCTTTGAGTCCTGGTTCCTCTCACGGAATCTAAATCTACATCTGGACTTAAAGCTGCTATAAAAAAAAAAAGCGCTATAGCAATAAATGTGACTTGAATTCATTCTCTGGAAGCTATTTTGTATTCAGAGTATTCATCTGTAATTGTGAAAAAAAAGAATCTATGTTGGACTTTGTGCATGCTTTGGATTCACAGTGCATTCGAGTGTCATGAATTTATATCCTTCTTCTGTTGTATTGGCTTCTGCTTATAGCTGTCCTGGAAATGCAGCGGCGACAACAGGCATCATCCGGCTAGTCAACTCAAGGCAGGAAGTGTGGGTGTTACTTTTTGTTTTTTTTGAAACCCTACTTTGTAAGCAATAAAGTTTAATTTACAGGAGCTTTGTAAGAAAGCACAGAAAGCAATAACAATGCCGAACATGTATTTGTGTAGAGCTAATGATTCTGATATGCACAAACGATCACTAACGTGGACTTGTGAGGTCAGACAGAGAACAGGCAGAGCAATAAAAGCGAACAAATTGGAAAATAATGAGAGAGAAATAAGAACTTACGAGAAAGAGAACTCGAGGTACGTGTATTTTTGCACGAATTTCCCTATCGCCGAAGTAGTGTTGAGCCAGATGGTCATTACTGCGGAAGCAGCGGGACAAAACCACGCAGTTGGATTACAGATGAGAAACGACAATGGCTTCGAGTGAACATGAGATTAAAAGAAAGCTCGCACAGAGCAAAGGTCGCTGTGATACGACATGGACACTGCTCCAGAGAATTACTGACACGCTTCATCGGAAATAAAACAAGTACGTGCGTATACATGCAAATAATTCAAACTTTCACGCAAACAATACGACGTGATTTATCATTCGAAGTACTTTTAACCACGTCGCATTGACACTATATATATATATATATATATATATATATATATATATATAATGTGTTACACCCATACACCGAGGCCTCATGGGAAGGCACTTGAAGCTTCCCGGCATGGCAGAATGGTATAATGAGAAAATTATCCGAGGTCTTTCCCTCTCTTTCTCTCCCTGATTAGAAAGTAAAATCTGTGATTACTGCGCGACAAATTGCCGTGGGACTGACAGAGCAATCGCTAATTTTTCGCACCGCGATGTTCAAGGCACCGAGGGTGCAAACCGAACAGGAAAGGGGACGAAGGACGAAGATGTTAAGGAGAAGGGAGATGCATGGGACACACTGGGAGGTGTGGATTCTTGCGTCTATACAGGGCAATACCTGTGATTTTTCTCCTCACAGCATTGTGTTTACGTTGCTTTCTTACCTGCTAGTCGGCCAAATCGTAAGATGCTGTGTTCACTACTCCCGGCGTCCAGCCGTTACATTTATTAACAATTGTCTTTTAGAAATTTTTACGCCTCGACTCCTTTACTCGTCCTGGCTATTTACTTTATTTGGGTTTTTAGCTCGACTATCAGGATTTACGGCAATTTCTTTAACACTGCGTCTATTTGATTTCGTTTTGACCCATTTGCATTATATGTTTTTTTAGATTATCACAACGTTTTACTTTACCGCGTGAAACACACCGTACATATTATATATATATATATATAGTGTAATACTACACACAGCTCCTGAGATGGATTCCACGTGTAAAAGGTCATCTTTTAATAAAACCTCCACATTTCCGCAGCTCATCTAAGGCTTTCCATCCTACATCCTTCACATATATAGATTCAACCAAAGGGAAATCGAGAGGAGAAGTCGATTAATTCATATTAAAAAAGGCGGATTGGAGCCCAGCCTAGGACCGAAACGACTGAAATCACATCTCATCGCCTAGCGGGGGACAGGCACAAATAACAAACAGCCTGAAAGTGAATAGAATTAGAGGCAAACAAAGGAGGAGTTGCCAAAAAATAATGGATGAGCGCCGTATCAAGTGACTGCTCGAGCGTTTTAAATCGGACAGATTAACTCGAGTCTGAGAAGATGTATAGTCGACTTGGAGAAACTGCAGTTTTCTCTTCCCGCATCACTTTAAAGCGTTCGAAGAAGCATATATATATATATATATTCGCAAATAGCTAAATAAATGGACTTATAATTATACGCTGACAACGACAACAATCTTTATGAGCATTACCAAATTAGTAGCAGGAAAATAAAATGGTCATTACAGCAGTACTACTCGTATGTGAAGTGCTCTCATAAATATCATTACGTATTAGTTTCAACGCTATGTACTTAAATAGTATGAACGTCAGTAATGCTTCTAGCTATAGATAAATAGTAATATTAAGAATAGAGCAAGTTGTCGACTTCTGTGTAAGAATACATACTTTTCTTGCATCTAACGACAAATATATGCATCTGGAGTTCACACGGTGCTACTGGAAATCTGCTTGGAACCGGGTTCTATGGTCAGAGGAGACGAAAACGCATCTTGCTGGCAAAAAACATGAAGCTTTAAAAGGTATGTTTGGTGTAAAAGAGACGGTTGGGTATACAGAAAAGGACTCCCTGTGAAGTATGCTGTGGGCCTGCTTCGCCTCAAAAGGCCCCAGGAACCTTGTTAGGTCACATGGCAACGCGGACTCCATGAAGTACCAAGAGACACAACTGGATTATGATCGGATCTTCCAGCATCGTCCATCTTGTTTTAGGAACCAGACTGTGTTACTTATTCCCTGGTCCTCCTCCTTGACAGACACATGACCAAGCCATTAATAACCAAGAGTGGGCGCTTCCTCAGCTTATGCTCCCTTCTCGTTTTGTTTAGCAAAACTGAGAACGCGCCGGAAGAAACTCAACATCAGACGTGGCACAAGGAAAGACCGGCATGGAGAAGCACACCTTATGTGGACACACGTGACATCACTGACGCTGTGACATTTATAATAACTTTACCAATAGGGAAATTAGTTCGGTTGCTCTGTACAGTCACCATCATATAATATCAGATACGATATGATACTTTTGCCAGCTCTAGTAAAAAATACAGGAGTAGTGTCAGTATATACTGTACTGAAGAGTGCTCGAGACTGTGAATGTGGCCAAAGAACGCTGAAAAATATGTCGTGCAACGGATGGAGCCGCGAAAGAAGAGACGGCGCTTATTTAGCAAAGCATTAGTGGCAGCGCAGCGCGAGAAAATATGGAGTGCGAAGCGAGGCATGAGTGTGAAATACTTATTAAAAGCTGTTTCTGGTCACAGATCATACAGTCATCAAGTGCGACTTATTTGCCTTGATGGTTTGCCTTTAATATTTCGGTCGAATCAGGAACTGTTCTATGTAAAACAGTTCAGGGTACTTCAGTACTGGAAGTGAACTCCAGGAGTGGGAATCAACATGACGTGAGGACTGGGGTCTGGGGTTTCCATTCCACTGGGTCTTTCGGGAAAAAAAAACGAAAAGCGAATGTTCACCTGGCGGTGAGTAGCACGACACACTCACTGCGTCCGAGCGAATATGATTATCCACAGAAGCAGCGGACTTTTACTCGTTCAACCACATCCACACGCGAGCTTTTCCAGCCGAGCGGTCGCAATGGCACGTCATTAGGTTTCCGAAATTCTTCACATGAACGCAATTGTCAATCTCGCGCTCTCTCTCTCTCTCACACACACACACACACACACACACACAGGCACACAGACATGCAGTCTGTCAGAGACATTACTCATCGTGTCACGCGCACGTTAGTCCTGATTAAGGTGGATAGAACTTTTAGAAATCCTGAAAGTAACACGAGTGCCGATGCTTCTCCTTCCGGGAGATTACAGGATGTGGCCGTAACGAGCGGCACATCGTCGTCATTGCGAACACGCAGCGTCTCAAGAAGCGCCAAATGGTTCGAGTTGCCCATAAATCACACACGAACACGACAGTTTGAGTGTTTCTCATGTACTTCGGTTCTCGCTGCCGTCCCTAGAGAATAAAAACAGGGGAGAGTGTGTCACTTCAGTTGTCATCCACCCACACAAACCCACACACACACACACACACACACAAACCCACACACACACACACACACACACACAACTTTCTCTTCCTGTTTGAGGTGATTGATCTGCAGTGAAATGAGCTGTTCTGCTTTCAGGATGATAGTTTCATGGACCAACGCTGATGCTACTGACGTACACACCAGCTCTCTCTCTCTCTCTCTCTCTCTCTCTTTATCTCTCTCTCTCTATCTCTCTGAAGCTTCCTATACTTTAAAGCCCCTGGCAACATGATTGAAAACGACACACTTGACAATACTAATTTAGCAGCTGTATATCCAAGAAATATTAACAGTAAATAAAAGGTAGAACACCTCTGACCAGAATGTCGTGGGCGTGTCCGATCAGCATAATGATTGACGGCGTGCAGAAATCGATTTTGATTTAAACAGATGAACTTTGTCACGTTTTTTCCGCTTATTGTCGCTGTGTGAGTTGAGTATACAAATGAACACACACTGTCAGAGTGTGTACTCTTGGCTTTCCAATGTGCCCATGTGTAAATAATAAATGTAATTATAAAACACACACACACACACACACACACACACACACACACACATATGCATTCACACCCTTGGGCAATGTAGTGTAATCAAATTGCAGAGATCAATGACATCAGATTCAGTAGATATGTAGCTTGATTTAAGAATCTCTTGTTTTAATTAATACAATGGAATACTCATTAAAGCCGTTAATCCATTAAAACGTCATTTCAGACAAAATAAAGACTTCTAAAAGCCCCGTGGACTCCCTGTCGCTGGTCTGTTATGCAGTAGCTGCGTGATAATGGCGATAAAGACATAAAACAGGTGGTGCAGGGAGGCTAACAAGCGTCAGTGCGTTTTGACGAAATGCTGTGAAGCAAAAAAAACAGCAACAACAACAACAACAAAAAAAAAAAGCGCCCCTCTCTTTTAAGAGCTTGTTGATGAAAGAATTGCGGACAATATGAGCAGGGACATGCACTAACAGAGTGAAAAAGGTCAGCGTTGATTATATTTGAGGTAAAACTCTGGTCCCTTCTGAGCCATACAGAGGTTTGAGAGAGGATCTGAAGGTCAGCACTCACCAGCACAGAGGGGTTTCATATATATATATATATATATATATATAGGCTTATGGAGGCTGGAGGCTACGTGTGTGGTACATCTTGAGAAAACGCACAAGGACACTGTGTCCTTTTCTTGGCAGTGCATACAGGAAGAGGACAACCTCTCCGTTCTCAGGTTGACATTTGATCCACTTTATTACTTATCTTTCATTATTTCTTGCCCATTTTTCCTAATTAGATACGCGGGTTTACTTCTGTCGTGTGCAGCTGATTCATTTCCTGCAGCGACACTGCGGCGCCGCTGCTCTGGATGCTGCTGTGAAGAGCGTGACGTGACACGTTTGTTACGTGGAACAGGAAATGCGACACTAACCAGCCGTGGCCTGACCGACTGACTAACAACTATTACCCCTGGCTTCGGTTTGAATACGTTTTGTTTTAAAACAAAATCATTTCCAAATGGTTTTTACATTATGGAGTTACAATAAACTGAAGTTTCCAACCAGGTGCTGTTTCATTCGCCCTGCAAAAACCTCCAAAAAAAATACTGAAACGGCGTGCCAGATGCCTGTCAATCAACACTTTCACACCGAGAATTCACACCAGACCTGTATTTTAGAGACCTCCTGTGCTCCACATGCTCCACATTAGATAAATAGCATGTTAGGATATACACTCTGGTTGCAAGGCCTAAATTTAGTCCTGCTGTGTTCCAGTCAAATTTGTGCAATTTCCCGAGGACATATTTGACATTTTTTAAATACAGAAACAGGCTGCCGACTACTGCTCTAAAGAAAGAACACAAAAATGCCATCTCAGTCACCCATCAAATATGATTCAAATTGGTGTTCACAAAACGGAAAAACCAGGATGTCATTAAGTCTCACTCAGTTAAGGCTTGATAATCCCCCACTAGCATCAGCACATCATAATCACTTTTCACAAAGACATAAGAGACTGCGAGCTGCCTTATTCCGAAAGAGACGAGAGAGAGAGAGCGAGAGAGAGAGAGAGAGAGCGACAGACAGAGAGAGAGAGGTAATTACAGTAGTCTGGCTCCCAATCCCACGGCACGACACACTGAGAAAATTGCATTGTTTCTTCCTTAACCCACCATCACATCCTGTTCAGAGAATTACACGTGTCTACACACCGCAGAGGGAGACCACTTCCACATAATCACACTCAACAATACACAAAAATCCATACATTTCCTTCTGCAATAACTCCTTTCAGCTTTCTGGTAGTCTGCGCTCGTCATTGATGTCCTGCTTGGCTGTTAGAACGCAATATACACTTAAGCGGGAAAATCCAGGTGATACAAACGATACAAGAGTGTTAAAAAAAGAATAAGGGTAAGGAGCGAGTTTAACGCATTCTCCGGTCAATGCAGCCAATCAGCTTAAAGATGCTAAACCCTTGCAGTGTGTGTGTGTGTGTGTGAGTGTGTGTGAGTGTGATTTGTTGGCAGACCTCTAAGCTGAGGCCAGATCTCACCGTGTCATGGCAAACTTTTCAAATCTTACGTATTTATAAGACAAATCTCAGGCCATAAAACTCATCTAAAAAGCATATTATTAACAAAATGTGTTTGAGATTGTTTCCTTGATTTTATTTGATTTGTTGCTGAGGTGATAAACAGTCTGAAAGCTGAAATGTACATGGCTGAGACATATCATTATATATATATATAAAAATTATTATTATTATTATTATTATTATGTACAGTCAGGTCTGGAAGTATTTGGACAATGACAGAGTTGTTGTGATTTTGCCTTTATACTCCACCACAATGGATTTGAAATAAAACAATCAAGATGTGATCGAAAATTATGGCATTTACCATTTAGGAATTACAGCCATTTTCAGCAAAGTACCTCCATTTTCAGGGGCTCAAAGGTATTTGGACAATCGACTGACAAGAAGTTAACTGACCAGGTGCGGTCCATTCCCTCGTTACTTCAAGACAAATGAAGCAGATAAAAGGTCTGGAGTTGATATCAGGTATTGAGTTGGCATTTGGCAGCTGTTCGACTGGAGCTACCAATATGAAGTCCAAGGAGATCTCAATGCAAGTGAAGGAGGCCATCATTAGGCTGGAAATACAACATAAATCTATAAGAGAGAGCAAAAGCCTTAGGTGTGGCCAAATCAACAGCTGGGTTCATTCTTAAAAAGAAAGAAAGCACTGGTGAGCTCAGCAACATCGAAAGGCCTGGAAGACCACGGAAGACAACTGAAGTGGATGATCACAGAATCCTTTCCTTGGTGAAGAAAAACCCCTTCACAACATCAGCAGAAGTCAAGAATACTCTGGAGAAGGTCGGCGTATCATTGTCAAAATCTACAGTCAAGAGACACCTTCATGAATGTAAATACAGAGGGTTTACAACAAGGTGCAAACCGCTGGGAACATTCAAGAACAGGAAAGCCAGATTAGACTTTGCCAGAAAACATCTAAAAAAGCCTCCCATGTTCTGGAATAAGATTCTTTGGACTGATGAAACCAAGATTAACTTGTACCAGAATGATGGGAAGAGAAAAGTATGGTGAAAGAAAGGAACAGCTCATGATCCAAAGTATGCCACATCATGTGTCAAACATGGTGGAGGCAGTGTTATGGCATGGGCATGTATGGCTGCCAATGGAACGGCTCACTGGTGTTTACTGATGATGTGACTGCTGACAGAAGTAGCAGGATGAATTCTGAGGTGTTTAGGGCTTTACTCTCTGCTCACATTCAGCCAAATGCTACAGAACTGATAGGACGCCGCTTCACAGTGCAGGTGGATAACGACCCTAAACATACTGCGAAAGCAACTCAAGACCTTTTGAAGGCAAAGAAATGGAATATTCTTCAATGGCCAAGTCAGGCGCCTGATCTCAACCCAATAGAGCTGCTTTTCACTTACTGAAGACAAGACTGAAGGCAGAAAGACCCACAAACAAGCAGCAGCTGAAGGTGGCTGCAGTGAAGCCTGGCAAAGCATCTCCAGGGAGGAAACTCAGAATCTTTTGAGAGTTTTGAGAACATGGGCTCCAGACTTCAGGCCGTCATTGACTGCAAAGGATTTTCATCCAAGTATTAAAATTATGGTTATATTTACAATTATGTCACTTTGTCCAAATACCTTTGAGCCCCTGAAAATGACTGCAATTCCTAAATGGTAAATGCCATATTTTACAAATATCACAAAAACTCTGTCATTGTCCAAATACTTCCGGACCTGACTGTATATCTATATATTGTGATCATGTCACTGGCATGTTAGATCTGCTCATTATATTATATTATATTATATTATATTGTATTAGCAAGTGAAAATAGGCAATACAGAAGCATCAGGAACTGTTTTTTTTTCTCTGGTTAATAATGTTGTTGTGCTTTCACTGCTGGAGACAGATTTAGATATTATTATTATTTTTGTTTTTTTTTTCCCCCAAATTATTTTTTATAAGACCTGAGTCTCAAATGCCAGCTGTTATAATGCTTGTCTATGTCTCTCTCTCTCTCTCTCTCTCTCTCTCTCTCTCTCTCACACACACACACACACACACACACACACCCGGAGCAGTCATATTTTCAGTCCCAGTTAGTATTATGATTCCCAGTGACTTTATTGTGCTGATAATTTAATTAGACACTGATCTGTTTACACTGGAGAGCTATGAGGATGGAGAGAGAGAGAGAGAGAGAGAGAGGGGGAGAGAGAGAGAGAGAGAGAGAGAGAGAGAGAGAGAGAGGGAGGTTTGGGAGTAAAATTGCTATGCAACCATTTGAACGTGCTTAAAATATAACAATAAAAACCAGCATCACCTAGCCACCACAATACACACACACACACATACACACACACACGCACACACACACACACACACAATGCTACAACAACTCCAGAGCATAACACTGTGCATCAGTGAGAAGATTCTCTCAATCTTAATCCGAACTGACACCATGTAACCCCAATACTAGCTTTTCTTCACTTAAGGTAGTTCTTCGCATAAAATACTGGATTTATTTCAACACCACACGTAGCCGAATGTTAGCTATCTTTCAAGTAAACGTGGCCACTGATTTAAACTACACAATAAAATATTCAGCCTGATTTGACCTAACTTGGCTTCCTGATGCTAGTATACACACTATACTCATTTCCCTAGTATTAGCGTACTTGCTAGCAATGCTCGATAGCTACGTAATATCGTACTGTTATTGCAGAAGTGATAAGGTTTTAGCTAACTGTTAAGATTAGCTAACTACTTAGCTAGGCAGCAACGGACACATTCCTCAGGCGTTCAGGACGCTTGATAAAATGACACAAAGGTGGCAAAGTAGCTTGGATCTTGGCTAATTTACTTGTGAGGTGAGCAATTGTGAGCTAATTTAATGTTGGCTTGTAGGAACGCGTTGGTCCTGCTGCTGATACGCTGCGTCCGTGACTCGGCTGTTGTTCTGTTTTCCCAGCGGATTTTCTACACACTCTTAGCTGACGTCCCCTTCATGGCTTAGCTACGTCACCAGACGAGGATGGAGGCAAGATTGCGATTTATGCAACTTTCCTTAATCGACCAGCGATGCTAATTAGCAAAAAAGCTAGTCGGACCATTATACTTCGGAAACTGTAACCTGCATTGCAAGTCTTCTCTCGCATTCTCCAGATTGCACTTCACAACATCGACCGCTGTTTGTTTACTCTTTCCAGGAGGGAAATTGCATCAGCTCGCAATGCCTCATTGTCGTGCGCCTGCAGTCCACAGACACATCCATGCAATTCCGTGGGGTCATCTAACAAACTCCACTTGACCTAATAAACCAGTGAAGGCCTTAAGACGGCAACCGAGGACATATTGGAATGCAGCGGGCGAGCGAGCGCAGCACCTGCAATCTCCACCGGGCTTAAAAGAACAGAAAGCTTTTCCCTGAGCTAATAGCGGCAGCCAGGCGAAACGATTGCTTTACCCGAATCGCCTCCTCCAATCAGCTCGGAGCGCGAGAGATGCTGTGGGAAACGGCGGACAGGAAGGGAAGAGGCAGAAGCCAAAATCAAAATCAATTCTCATCATCTCCAAGCTAGCTGATGCTGCTCTTTGTGTGTGTGTGCGTGTGTGTGTGTAAAGATCGAGGGCTCTACCTGTGCAGATGGTGCCGTTACCCATGAATCCTGGCTTACAGGTGCACAGGTGGCCATGGATGGTGTTGGTGCAGATGGCGTTGTCATCACACGAACTCTGACCGCTGACACACTCGTCACGCTCTGAAAGGAAACGGAAAGCGTGTGTGTGTGTGTGTGTGTGTTAGTGTTAGTGTGTGTGTGTGAGGGATTCAAACCCCCCCCCCCCTCCCCCCCCCAATCCCCAAGGTTTAGTTATTTTAGATTAGGCTCATGCTTTGGATGAAGCCCATAAATCATCGCAACATGTTTAAAAGTGTCAGCTCATTAATTTTGGCACCCTACGGGAGCTGTATACCGCGTTGTTAGCGTAACGAACGCAGTCATTTCACTTGAATTCTGCCTTTGTAGAAGTGAACGATCTTCTCTTATCTGTTACAGTTCTCCAATAAAAGGACACATGTAGCTGATGTACTTTGTTTCCACGGCACTGCCGAAAGCGTCATTCCCATTGGTGGAAATGTGTTCATTCATTTTCTGTAACAGCATGGCTCTGACAGCAGAGCCGGCGGCCAGGTTAATATTAATGTGCTCGTTCCACCCGTTGGTTTCCGTAGCACCAAATAACACAGGAACTTGTGTGGTGGATGGTCTATATAATCAGATTTAAAAAATAAATAAATAAATACATGTGTGTAATTGTTGATATGGTGAAGTTTTCTGTTAGGAGATTTAGCTTTTCTGGAAGGAGTCTCCAGTGTCAGTACTTTGTACAGTACGGTGTCTGATATCTTGTTACAAACACGTGTTGAAATTCAAATGTAGGTAGCGTGTTTTCCTTTTCCATTTTTCTTACCCCAATATATAGTCCCTCGGCGTAAGAGAGGTGTATTTCTTTCGTTTACTCTTTAAGAAAAGGAATTCTACAAGAGGTTGGTCTTTCTGAACGACTCTTCTGGTGCAGTTCAATGGAAGAAAAAAAAAAAAAATGGAAATGGTGCATAAATTTTTTAAACCCCCCTTAAAGCATATGATGCCCTTTTGACCCTTTTCCAGCACGGCCGTGTTTTAATTGAGCCCTGTAGAATGTGACCTCCAGTAGGAGGAGATGAGGCGGCCGTGTCGCGATTCATAACCGGTGACTAATAATGGAAATTAGCCTAATAAATATTTCAGACATGTTCACTCAAACGTGAAATTAGCATCGCTCATGCTGCGTGCCCTCGATTTTGCTTGCCTTTGGTGTGTTCGGGAACTTTTTTTTTTAACGTGTGTGTGTGTGTGTGTGTGTGTGTGTGTGTGTGTTTGCCGTGAACAGTGAACAGTGTGTTTAGCACGCGTGTTGTTTTTTTTTTTTTTTTTTGGAAATGAACAGCGTAATCAGGTTTTATAATACTATACATCAGACAACGGCTCCTCATGCAAGCAGGAATAATTCGAACGCCGTGCAACTGGTGCTGTTTATAATTGTTGGCACCCACGAACGAAGCTCCTCAATCTCCTACGTTCTAATTTATGCAATTTTCCAATTTCTCAGTCATTTTGCAGTAAACTTGCCAATTTATTCATCATAGACAGCTGACTCACACTTGCGGGAGTGTGTTCCTCAGAGCTCCAAACCTCTGTCTGGTGAACTGAATTATGGGACTGCCTTCTCCAAGAAGGACTTGGGATGAGAGAAATTCCGAAAAGAAAGAAAGAAAGAAAGAAGGAAAAACACCTGTCCTCATGCTGCCTTCTGATTAGAACACAATAATGATGTCTACTCATCCCCCTCCTCCTCCCGAACGTAGCAACACTGTTGTTTATTATGAATTTTGTCTTGATTACAGCGGATAACTGATTAGCATCAGCAGCACAGCTACTAATAATAAGACAACGTCATTCGTTTTTTCCGATAAGGTCTCATGAGGACGCTTCCTAAGACACGTAATCAAATTCTTTTTTTTTTTTTTTTTTTTTTTTTTTTTTTGGGGGGGGGGGTTAAGGCTTGAGGAAGGAAATTTCACACTCGTCGATACGATGTGTCATTTCTAAGAGGGACACTGGGGATGAGATACGGACACACCAATTAGGATTTAAAGCTCAGACCTCGGGATTTAAATCCCAATTAGCCAAAATTTAGTCTCTTAAGAAATACTTTCACGAGACCTGTTCAGATTTCTATAAAGTGAATGACATTGTCTTGCGGTTTCTGGGACTTTCTGGAGTTTTTTTTTGTTTTTTTTTAAATGAATCAACTGCATATTTAACCTGAGCCTTATTTAATAGTGTGGTGCATCTGCATGCATTTAATCTCAGATTAAATTACTGAACGAAAACAAGTAGAAGAAGGATAGGAAGTGAGGTAATGACGGCTTACAGACCTCATCTCTCCTTAATCAGGGCAATAATTATACAAGAAACAGAATCAGAACAGGAAACGACGGACGTCTAAGCCTACGCTCTCAGATCTGAGTGGAGAGGAATAAGGCAGATGTTAATCCAGGGTCTCATTACTTCAACGTGTTATTTCAAGATATGATGTCATCATTAGTTGTTATCACAACTTAATACCTATAACACTAATTTATTGGACATTATTCTATAATTCGTCTGCTGCTTATTGCTTTTTTTTTTATTGACAGTAAATAAGCCAGATGTTGCTCTAGTGGAATTCGGGACGTTTGGCTCCTGACACTTATATTAATTATTTCAATTCCATAAAGTTCAAAGCAGTCGTTTTTGACGGCTTGCGTGTGACGGAAGAGGATAATAACCAATTATTACGCTAAAATAATGAGATGTTTCCCGACGTTGAACTAACAGCGTAATATCCTGAAATAGAGCCCTCACAAAGAGACATACACAGAAATAAGACATTAGGATGATAAGTTTTTAAAGTTCTGGCAAAAAAAATAAAATAAAATAAAAATCAGTCAGTTTTATAGATATGGTATTTACACGGCAAGTTATACAATGCTGTAGGAGTTCAGGCTTTAGGACTCCCTGGATAACTGGACCGCTGAATCACTGTCTGTCTTTAGAAGAAGACGGAGGACCCGATTCTTCACCAAGCACTTAACTGAGCATTAAATTGCTTTGTTGTTGTGCTAACTCCTCTCTAACAGGATTTCGGCTTAATGGTGCTCTTACACCCTGATGTGCGCGTTTTTACACACTTCTGTAAGTCCCTCTGGATAAGGGTGCTAAACGCTGTGAATGTAAAACCTAACTACATATAATATAACTATAAAAAAAAAAATCACTGACATCTGCTTGGACCTGAATAGGGTGCAACCCTCCGGATTCCAAGATCTCGATATGTGTCGTGAGCAGGAGCAGCAGAAGTGCAGGAAAATGTGAACGGAATCCCGTACGTTAGGACAGAACGCGCCCTTCGAATTGTTTTTCGAGGACGCCTGGAAAGGTGCTGGCTTTAACCCCGGCGATAGACTGCGACAGTCTTCGCAGCCTAATACAGTTCTGATTATACTTGGCATGCGCGGAAGCAGAGGCAGTGTGAGCGGCATTATTCACACCCTCGCCTGCATATCTTATGGACGTCCGGAATGTTTCGCAGGAGCATCCACTAAATGGCACGTCAGAGGCAGACCATCCCCGTCCATCAGGTTTCCAAGTTGAATGAAAAATATTTAGCCATTTTACACACAGCGATGTTACTATTCAGTCACTAACTGTAATAAGAGAGCCAGTTAGTGTAGTTCAGTTAAACGTGGCTTTGTCAGAATGCGACTCGCGGTAACTTTTGAAAATATTAGCACACAGAAGGGTTGCTAGGAGAAGGCAGAAGACTCGCTCCCGTTTGTAAACCAAGCGACCCCTAGTTCCGTAACCCCTGATATATATGGAAGGCCATATATATTAATATCACACTCATACGCTAGCCTGTAACGCTCAGGACTTGAAATATCTCCATTTGTGCTGTGCGTGTGGCATATAAGGAGCAGTTTATCCTCTTAATGGTGCCTAAAAATGGATCATCACAAGCTGCGCTAATGCTGCCTGACCACCGTCCCTCCAGATTGCGATTTGTGAATTAAGTGCTAAATGGGGTCAGTGTCCCTCTCTGAAGGCCTGACATTATACCATTTACAACCTCCTTACAGCAATCACGTGAGCTCCTGCTCTGATTCAGAAGAAATCCTAATAAAAAAAGATTTAATGAGGTAATAAACTAAACAGAGCGAGAGTTGATATTAATCAGCCATTTTGCCAAACAGCACACGCAAGCCAGTGGTGAAAATTCATAATCGCGTGTCTCTTTGCACAGCCTTGTATGTATAAAAAAAAAAAAACATAATCGTTCTTCCAAGCTGAAAGAGAGCGACTGTGAGGAAAAGAGCCTTATGCTAAAATGCTAAAACGCTTTCCGCCCATTTCCCCCCCCCCCACATCAGTCTACACTCCATTCCCCATAATGGCAAAGCAAAAACCAGATTTGTGATGACTTCAGGTTGATTGGACGTGATTTGGAAAGGCACACATCTGTCTATATAAAGCTGAAAATGCATATCAGAGCAAAAAACACGCCATGAGGTCAAAGGAACTGCCTGCAGAGCTCCGAGACAGGAATGTGTCGAGGCACAGATTTGGGGAAGGCTACCAAAAAAATTTTCTCCTGCTTTGAAGGCTCCCAAGAGCACAGTGGCCTCCATAATTCTTAAATGAAAGAACCAGGACTCGTCCTAAAGCTGGCCACCCAGCTAAACTGAGCAACCAGGGGAAAAGGGGAAGAGAGGTGACCAAGAACCTGATGTTCACTCTGGTGAGCTCCAGAGATCATGTGTGGGAATGGGAGAAACTCGGAGAAGGTCAAGCATCACTGCAACACACCACTGATCTGGGCTTTATAGCAGAGTGGTCAGACAGAATCTGCAAAAAAAAAAAAAGCACCTAAAGGACTCTCAGACTACGAGAAACGGGATTCTGTGGTCTGAAACAAACACTGAACTGTTTGGCCTCAATTCCAGGCGGCATGTCTGGAGAAAAGCAGGCACAGCTCATCACCTGCACAATACCAATCTTTATGTAAATACATGTGTCGTTTTTATGTAGCACCTCGGTCCTGGAGGAACGTTGTTTCTTTTCACTGTGTACTAACTAGCTGTATACGGTTGAAATGACAATAAAGCCACTTGACTTGACTTGACTTGAATACCATCCCCCAAGTGAAGCATGGTGGTGGTAGCATCATGCTGTGGAGGTGTTTTTCGGCGGCAGGGACTGCGGCATTGGTCAGGTTAGAAGGAAATCTGAACGCAGAAAAATACGGACAGATCCTTAATGAAAACCTGGTCCAGAGTAATCAAAAAGACCTCAGACTGGGCCGAAGGTCCACCTTCCAACAGGACGATGACCTTAAAGCACACAGCCAAGACAATGCAAACGTGGCTTTGGGACAACTCTGTGAATGTCCTTGAGTGGCCCTGCCAGAGCCCAGACTTGACCCCAATCAAACATCTCTGAGAGAGAGACCTGAAAACGGTCCCCATATAACCTGACAGACTTGAGAGGATCTCCAGAGAAGGACACAGAAAGGAGCCAGGGTGGCACGGATATGAGGAATGTGTACGGGATTACGGCGTTAAACAGGCGCCGTCCCAGCACAAAAAAGGCATCTTATTAACTCTGACAACCACTGATTTGAAAGATCAACACAAAAGCATCTCTTCCGTACACTCTCACACAGTTGTACTCGCTCGTAACGAACGCGCTTGTTATCATTTCACTTGCACCTTGCCCGCATTAACAGACCTAACCATGTGCATCTCAGGAACAGCACACTCACTTTTCTGCTGCTAGTTATTTTATATTTCTGAAGAAACTGAGACAGCAATACTGATAACACACCGTGAAACTAGAAATGAAATCAGTAATGCGATCGCTTGGATCACCACTGAGTGTAATTAATAGCAATTTAGCGCTTAATTGTTATTGATAATATCAACAAAGCTGCACATCATCTTTCAAAGTAATAAACCGCCGAACCGGATAAAAGACGTGTCGCAGACGTGTCCCTTACGTTACGGGACATCGCTAACTAAATACCAAGTAGAAGCAACACATCGTAGTTGATTTAGTAAGATTAAACATTTTAAAACCCTTATCTATAAGTCTTTTACTGAAGTGAGTAGTCATTGGTGTGCAGTGCTTCAACTGTGGGACAAAAAAAAAAAAAATACAAAATCTGTCCCCGGGGTTAATCTGTCTCCATTTAGCTGAGAACCTTTTCCCCCCTCAGGTGTAACACAGAGTTCATAAATTGCGAGATGAGGCGTCATGCATGCTTTTGTAGCCTGCTCTTAATGTGGCTAATGAACAGCGGCACTCGTGAGTCTGAGAGACTCGGAGTCTTTGTGCCTCTGAGGTCTGTAATCACGGCTCGTATAATTGGACTTGGATTTAATTAAACTTTCATTCTGTCCATGTCTGTGCAGGAAGATGAGATGTTCCTCCTCCAGTGTCACTGTTACGAAACATTACGAAGCGCGCCAGCTCTTCTGCGTTAGTAACTGAAGTGTATGAAACACTTCAGTGGAACCTACGGGACATTCTTCCAAAGCGTAAACCGAATTAGCGACGTCGTTTGTTAGTTATGTTCACGCATATCTCTCCGAATCTCATCTCAGCCTTCTGGAAATTTGGTGTGCTCTGATCAGTCGACTGATCGAGGCGTGGATTCTGATTTTTGGAAATCTAAAATTATTATTTTCGCTAAACAATAAATGATTTAGCTAGCTACTTATTTGTTTAGATTTTTTAAAATTCTTATTGCCGAATACGAAACCATTAGTTGCTTATTTCAGACGTGCTTATTCAGCGAATTCTTTTCTCCTCCTCTCCACGGTAGTTCCTGCAATCTAAAAAAGCAATAATAGGAAGGGTCGAGATTCGAGCTTTGGCGGATCAGCGAGAGCGCTGGGAGGTTATGATGTGTCTGACTCTATTGCTGACTGCATTCGGTGAGATTATTTGTTCCTGGACTCAGTGTGTGCTTACCACTAAATAGTTTTCATCCATAAGGGGAGACTGCCCTGGCTTTGCTGGATGATCAAGCAGGTTTGCTTCACTCACAGAAGATAAGTGTTCACTCACATTCACAGCAACAGCAGAACAACAGGACTTACGTCTGGCTTTGTGAGACTGTCAAAAGCAGACCGACTCTTCTGACAGGCAGGAGGAACGTACGCTCACGTCTCAAATCGTGCACCCCGTCGCACTAAATGCTGCTTGGCATTATGTATATAATAGAGCTTGAAAGCTTTGAATATGAATTTAGCATTTTCACATGAAATTCTTCTTCTTTTTTTTTTTTCTTTAGATTTTAAGAATCCAGGACCTTGCAATGCAAATCTCAAAAATTCTAAATATTTTAGGAAAAGTACAAATCTACCATTTCTATAGTCGGTCTGTAATTTCACACACAAGCAGAAATCAGGTAAAAAAAAAAAAAAATATATATATATATATATATATTGCACATAATACAATTTTGAGATTTTAAGAAATCAGAACCTTAAAATGATTTAAAAAAAAGTAAAAATAAATAAATAAATAATTTATCCAAAGGTGAAGCTTTTTTCCCGAGTGATCAGACCTAAAATACGCTCTACACCAATAGCTAGTTTTCTACAGTGAGGCTTTATATGAGAACCTGTCCTACTACAGGTAGAAAAGTGCTGCTGAGAGAGGAGGCTGGGCCGGTCCTTTCGGTTTTCGTGCCTCGTGACACACATGCTAACGTGATATTCTATAGTAAGTTTATAGCAGGCGGGTAGATGGACCTGAGACTCTAAATTGGAATGGACAATCGCGGAAAAGCCCGCTTACAATTATAACCCAACCTCCAGGATCAGCCCTGCAGATCTCGCCCGCTTCTTAGCATCGCTACTCTGCATAAATCTGCGTATTGTAATAGCGGACCTTCATTACGTGTGGATATCCTCCATGCGATGTGACACACGCCTTCAGGACAATGCAGGAAAACATTAATTAAACTGCAAGCTAAGACTCACGGCAGCAGCGTTGGCGTGCATCAGGTCATGCAGTATCGCTAGCTTTCCCACGAGCTGAGCGCTGGGCTATTTAAGGCTGCAGCAAAGGATTTTACAGCCATGTTTCTAATTAGGGTTTTAAGAGTCATACGCCATCTCCGACAGCTCCAACATGTAATACAGGAAGACAATAAAATTAAAGCATGTTTTTTTGTTTTTTTTTTTAAACGAACCTTAGAAGTTTTATAAGGGATACAAAAATAACCCTGTGCTTTTGGAATAACTGTGAATTAGGGATAAAACATACGGTATATTGTATAAAAAAACGGGATCATCAGCTTCGCAAAACTGAAAAAAAATGAGCCGTGCTGTCTAGGCGGGAGGGATGGCATACTCTCTCTCCCCTGCCAATCATAGCGACACTAGCCAATCGCGGGCGTATGCGGAAGAGGGCAGAGAGCGCTTTCCTCGTGTGACGCATCTAGCAGTGAGCTTCAATGCACAGGGCTTTCGGGGGCATTCCCAAAGAGACACCGCACGTCACGCAGGTCACACGTGCGCTCCGTCTGCGTGGCGGGATAGAGCCTTAGTAAACGGAACATTATAGCAAGCAAATGACCGTATAGAGAAAGGCAGGGAGAAAAGAGGAGCACGGAGGCATCATAAGTCAATTAAAATGGAAGGAAGAATTCACCCGGGAATATTCCTCTTCACGTTCCTATGCTAAATTATGCCCCTGAAGTGCGATGATAGCAACCTTCGGGGTGATGTTCTAATTTTACCCCAGCCTAACTGACCTCATTATGTCCAGACTTGTTCAGGAGTCCCGCGAGACAGGACACTTTCCTTCCCAAGCGCTGAATACTCTCAAGAAAAGAAAAGACCGGAGGAAATTTGTAAGAAGACAGACAAAAGCTCTCGAGCTCGTATTTCACAAAAGCCGTCTAGACGAAGCGTCTTCAGTCAAGTTTACGGTCGCGGGCCATTGGTGCAGTCGCGCTTTTTTAACCGGGTTCCAATCAGACCGCGGCTCCCTAGGTAGGCGGCTTCATTTGTATGCTGTCCCATTTGGAAGGCAGCTGCCCTCTGAGCTCCAAGTTTTGTCCACATTTGAGAGAAGCATTGCACGTGTCTCTCTTGGTGTCGACAATCCCATTATCCAGTTCACTGGACCAGACTGGAGATCCACGAATGTGTAGACAAACATGGTACAACAGGAAGACATTTGACCTCGGCAGCAATAACAACATGGCTCAAATGATTTCCTTGGAGATTTACGCTCTCGTCTGCAGCCATTAAATTAAAAAATAAAAATAATAATCACACTCTGTTTAAAAAATGGAATACTGGAGTTTTGACTGCAATACAGAATATATCATCATGTCCACTTAGGTTTTTTTTTTTTTTTTTTAGACTGGTATAATAACATACATCACAATTAGGGCTATGAGTGCTAAACCCATTACTATATAACAGTTAGATCCGGTTCACTAATCATTTAAAATTCCACTTCTTCCGTTACTACAGTAGCGTTAGCAACATCATTAGCACGGCTAATATAATATATAACTTTTGACTTAAAATGTGCATTTTTTTACACCAATAAACAGAGCTGTCTGCCATTTTGGAGAGGAAACAGCATCATCCGCTGCTGCGGTGCAGATATTAAGCTCAATTTAAGGCCATGTTTGTTGACATGAACACGCGGTGCTCATTAAATCATGCTATAAGCTAGTTTCTAATTTAGCCGACTGAATTCAATCAAATCTAGCGCAGATAGGTACAACCAGCCCACCAGGTAGGCATTACTCGATTTCATGCTGCTAGTTATGACCAGAAAATGAAAAATAGCAAGGAACAAAGTTCATCTGTTTATATAAGAGCTGCTGAAGCTCTAACTAACACTGTCATTGTCAATGCCAGGTACCTTCCTAAATACGATCTTCCTTTTCAGCTTACGCTCCCTTTTTTTTTTTTGCCCTTGGCAGCTTAAATATTATTACGGAGAGGGAAAAAAACGAAGGACTCTGACAGAAGCTGTGGAATAATTAGTCAGGGTGACATTTAGCTTGGTAGAAAACGCAGCCGAAGTAGCACTGCTCTGTTAGACGGCGTGCGATGCGCTCGAGAACCTCGGATTTTTTCGTGTCTCTGTAGTAATGAAAATGTTCTTTTCATTATGATTAATCAAACACAATTACAAAAATGTTAGCCTAATTAAAGCGAACAGACTTTCTCGGCTGTTTCTCTGCAAACTTTTTGAACCGCTGAGCCCTTTTTATACAGTATACAAGAGGCTGAGCACTTGTCTGGATACGCAGCTAACATGACCGAATGCGCGACAACAGTTCCCTTTTAATGCTTAACTGTTACTGATTACTTGTAAATGCAACGATTCAGGGCTGTTATCACTTCTGTCGAGCAGCATGGACTCTGAATAGATGAGCGCTGGTTTGAATTTGATGAGGGAAGGTAAACAACACGAAAAATCAATGAAAGTCTGTGAAAAATCTGCTCTTTCCGACTCTATATCTAGTCTCTGGTCAGATGAGCTGCCTTCAGCTAAATAACTAACAGACAATGCAATTTATGCAATCTTTTTTTTTTTTTTTGTCCGATTCCTTCGGACATTCCACACTGGCGCTGCGGCAGCAAATCAGAATCAGCATTCATTCGAATGTCTGTTTATAACACACACAGCTTACAGCAAGCGCACACACACTCATAACACGCTGTGTGGGATGTGTCATTCGGAAGGACGTCATTTTCGAAGTCCAAGCATTCTAGTGGCCAGAAAAAAAAAACAAAAAAAACATGGATGCTCCATGTGCTAGCGACTGTTAGCAGCTACGTCTGTATGTTGATTGAGCTAAAGCTAATACAAAAGCTAATACAAAAGCTAATACAAAAGTATATACGGTTTTCAAGTCATTTAAAGGTAAAAAAAACGCTACTGTTCACTGCGGATGCTCTGAGCGGCCATGTTGATTTTGTCCCTTGCGGAACTCGGAGGAACTCGGAGCGGAGAACTCGGGCGCGACGGAATGCGGCATTATTACGATTGGTGTTTATCTCAAAACGAAAACATTTTGTAAAGCTTTGATCGTTTCGATCATATTTAATGGGCCCAGTTTACATGTGATCATATAGAATACAAAACACTGACACAAGTAATGCTTATTTTTCACTATATATATAGTGGTATATATTGTGGTTATGTTCAGTGTGTGTGTGTGTGTGTGTGTGTGTGTGTGTGTGTGTGTCCAACCTGTGCAGGAGAAGTCGTCCACTCTGGAGAATCCTGGAAGGCAGTCACATCGATGTCCTCCAGGAAAATTAACACACACTGTGTTGGTCTGACAGTAGTGCATCTGTGTGGAACACTCGTCTATATCTGAGCAGAGGGAAACAAAAACACACACACACACACACAAAGACGAAAGGGTAAAGGTCAAACCCGTTCCCATCACTGTGACAATAAATATCGTTTATTAGATTACGCGGGTCGTTCACAAATGACTTAATAAATCCGTACGGAAACACCACCAGTCCAACGTTAGGTATGAAGTCATTTTTCTATAAAATAAAAACATGGCCTTCATTTCTTAACAGTATCCGTGATACAGCTTTGCACACTCCTGGCTTCTTCTCAGCAAGCACCCAGGAGGCGTCTCTTAATAATCCGAAAACTATTTGTTTGGGGGAAACGATTCAATTTTCAGTGAAAACCACTTGTTTTTTTTGTTTTTTTAGGTATAGGTATACACCACTTATTAAAAATACATCATAATGCGTGAACACATGAATACGCGGCCAGTAGGCTCAGTGCTCACATTTCTGGGTAGGGAATATGTTTCCGAGACATACTGATGTAGAACCACTGCTGTGGAAGTTAAATCCAAGAGAAAAGTGGCTCTAAGCAATTCTCATTCATTTGGAACATGGCTATTGCCACAGATTTGGGGTTCAAGTGTCCCTGGAAGGCATTGAGCTGCTACGTCATTAAAGCTAATATTAAGGCAGCACTGAGGACCAATAAAACAGCCATTATAGTGATTATAGTAGCTCTAGAGAGGAATGAGCAGGCTGACTGGCTTTATGAGCAGTCAAGAGAACGTAGAAGACCATGAAAACTATTTATTTAAAAAAAAATAATAAAGTCTGTTCGGAATAAGCAAGAGCTATAATCATTGGTACGGTGAAACCAGGCACCTTCTACAATAAAGTGCTGTGTTGTGATCCCTATAACAGCACACCCTGTCGCGTTTTATTCTTTCCAAAGTCTGCAACCCGTAACTGCTCTATGAAAGGAATAACTGAAAGTACTCCTACTTTAATGGCTTGAATGGAAATGTGGAAGTTCACAGTCGATCACAACTATCCAACTAGGGTTAAAGTCACAGAGATCAGACTGTTTCTTCATTCTGACGTTTGATGGGAACACTACCCGAAGCGCTTGTTCAGCGGAGACAATATCAGGAACCTTGTAGTCTTCTCATGAGCCAATCATATCGCAGTATGTGACGCAAACATCTGGGCATTGAGGAGAAGACGAACCCTGCTGGACACTCCAAATCCAAATCCAAATCCAAATCCAAATCCAAATCCAAATCCACCCTAAAAATTTTTTTTACCTTGTAGTCGAAGTGCAAATATTTGATTACAGACACCACCCTGAGAAATCAGTGGCACCTGAATACAAAACAGAGACGCTACGGTGTATCCAACAGCACACTGGCTCGGCTAATCCACATCCCAGTGTGTATTCGCTCACAAAATGAGCTCGAGCAGCTGCAAAGCCGGCGTTAATGCAGTCGCAATCAATGTTTGCTTCCTCTGGCGAAATGCTTCAGTGACAGATGGTAATCTTGTTTGCAGCCTCCGACTTGCACATCAAGGGCACGCATTTTATTATCCAGCACCTTCTCATTCATCTCTTGTAATCTTTAATCAGTGGATTGGAGTATTGCCTTCTCTTAGAAAACGGCACACGCTGATTAGTTGTCAGGATTTCAGGTGAGCACGTTTAAGTCAGAGGGAATGGGATTTCAGAACAATATTTTACTCAGGATGCAGCTTCTGCCTTCAACCCTATAACTAACTCTCATTTCTCAGGGTAATTAATAATAATGTAATATGTAATGCTTGATTTAACAACAACGTTTCATTCCGTTTGCTCACACCTGACCGTTTATAACAACTTACAACTTCATTTGTGTGAAATGGAGTGAAATCGTGTTGAATAAAAACAGATAAGGACAGATAACACTTTTTTAAGGTTACGTACATAAGCCCTACTGTATATAATGAATATATTAATAAGCTATGCATCTACACCGATCAGCCATGACATCATGACCACCTGCCTAATATTGTGTTGGTCCCCCTTTTGCTGCCAAAACAGCTCTGATCCGTCGAGGCCTGGACTCCACTAGATCCCTGAAGGTGTGCTGTGGCATCTGGCACAAAGTGCGCATCACTGCTTGTCCTATGTATCCCATAATCCTGTGCTCCAGGTCCAGACCAGAGAAGAATGGCGGCAGAATACGTGAGTAGACAACCGAGTTATTTGCAACTGCTTTTGACAAAAGGAAGAGCTGATGTAGTCACAGAATATTTGGTCTGTCATCTCTGCCTGCATTTCATTCCATCGATTCTGACTGACGCTTGGGGTTAACGACTGTTAGCATAAGTAGATATCTCGGCAGTGATACGTGAGGTGTCTCAAACCATTTCTTCACGCGTTCACTCAGGTTTGTCGACGGTGGAGTGGCTGCTGCTTTATGTCCCAGGGAGCCCTCATGTCTGTGTTAGCTTCTGGCTCTCCCTTTTAGTTATGCTGTCATAGCTAGTCTTGCCGGAGTCCCTGCTTGCACTCTGTACACAATGTACACTGTCCTTAACCATTAGAGGACAAAAGCTTACCTAACAATCTCTTCC
The DNA here is from genome assembly GCA_022985145.1 of Pangasius djambal. Lineage (NCBI taxonomy): Eukaryota > Metazoa > Chordata > Actinopteri > Siluriformes > Pangasiidae > Pangasius > Pangasius djambal. The sequence continues at coordinate 25,225,995 of CM040985.1, read as the reverse complement.
TCTCTCTCCATCTCTCTCTCTCTCCCTCACTCTCTGTCGAGCTACACATGCTACTTCTGAGATGCCAGTGATCCTGACTCCTTCTGCTCCTCCTCG
>CM040985.1:25202159-25225799 GCA_022985145.1 Pangasius djambal | reverse complement strand
GTTCTCATCGGTTGAGTTCGCTCGCTGCTGCTGGGGCCCCATATGGACGGCCTGAAGAACCGTTTGGATTGCTGGGGATGGTGCCACCTGGGGGCTGTGGAGATGGTTTGGGGATCACATATGGGGAGCTGTACTGTAATGGCTTGGGACTGCGATTGCTGTAGTGGCTTTGGGGCTGCGGTTGCCACGAGCAGCTTCGCACTCAGGACTCCATCAGTGGACAGTGGATAGATTTTAACCAACCGGACTTCTTGCGGAAACTGTGATGAATTTACTGGTTGCACATTTGCACTATTTGTCCTTATAGCGCACAATAATAGAAGGGATTTATTTATAATCGCACTATCTGTTGCACCCAGATGAGGATGGGTTCCCTTTTGAGCCTGGTTCCTCTCAAGGTTTCTTCCTCATATCACCTCAGGGAGTTTTTCCTCACCACCGCCGCCACTGGCTCGCTCATTAGGGATAAATTCACACATTTACAATATAATTTGAATCCATTTGTAAGTATTTCTGAATATTCACCTCAGTCACACCACTGTTTTACGTGACAATGCCAACTGCTACTCTTCAGCCTAGCTTGCCTCCATCAGGGCAGAGAACACCAGCGCCAACAATATGCTGCTGATTGGGATTTTGAAACTTCAAAAAAAGTTTCAAAACTTTGTGTGCGACTCTGAAGTTTTTTTTTTTTTGCACTCTCTGGAGCACACGACATACTGCAAATACCCAATCGCATCTTTCAAGGGGAAAAAAATCAAGAGGAGACGAGAGTAATGCGAGACGGGAGGAAAAGGACGGGGGGGCTTCCAGGACGTCAGTTCGTATCTTCGGAGAGATCGAAACACCTATGCAGCTGTCAATCATTCCACATTCCAGATATGGATTGGATCATCAACCAGGAAAAAAAGACGAATCTGCATGACGTTATGCACTGCGCTGGACAAAAACGTGTAAAAAAAAAAATACGTATATTATGTATATACGGATACAAACCTCATAACATGCAGTGTGTGTGTGTGTGTGTGTGTGTGTGTGTGTGTGTGTATTGTTACAGACAGGACTCCTATCTATCAGTACTGGCTACTGTTGCATCAGTTCAGAAATTGGATTAAGGTGCTATGGTTCAGTTCATTTTATGATCAGTTTTATAGAAAGCACCCCAGAGCTCGTCATGCCCTTGCGCACACTCGGAAAGGTGCAACGTTTTTTGTTTTTTTGTTTTTAAAATACAGAGACTGTTTTGTAGTATTTTCATATATAGTATTTCGTGGTCTTATGTAACACTGTATCTAAATAGCATTGTTTGTCTCCTTACACAGGTTGGCGTGAGGAGATGATTCATCTCCCGCAGCTGACACTCTGTGTGTGTGGTGGTTATCCCGCGGTCCGAGTGACTCATCATAAGAAAAGGAAAATGGAAATTCAATTTATTCACCGAGAGCCTAACGCCATGAAATCACTCCTGCAGGGATGGGCGAATGCGCACCACCTTGAGTTATCATTGCACTGTGACTACGCCATCTCCGCTTAATGCAGCAAATTTAAACACGGATTCCAAACGAATTTCTCCACAAAAGGCTCCGTTACGGAATTGCAGAAAGAATAAGCGGGAAAGGAGCTGATAAGGATCGCACGAAACAAGCCGAGAACTAACTTCACGTAGCCGCCTCACTTTCTATTAAGGATTAATGGAGGAAATTTCATTATCGTGCAATAAAAACGGCTCTTGAGTAAAAAAAACAAACAAAACAAAACAAGCGAATGAAGATGACTGATATTGATCTAAAGGGTCAAATCTAACTCGTTACAAATCACGTTAACGACGATGATAATTTTATTAAACGTGAGCCAGTTTTTTTTAAACAGTTTGCTGCGTATTAACGCGAGAACCACTTAAAAATCCAAGCTGGGTTGTTGCGGTTGCCGCAGTTCCCAACGGCACAGCCGGTAATAATTTTTACGCTCTCCTCTACCCTCCTTGAACCTGAAATGGCGGAAAAGCTCGCTTGTTTCGGCTACCTAGTCCAGATGATTACACTGTTTATCTGCGATATTTTTAAGCAAGAAATCATGATCGGGGAAAGGTCTGTTTCATGGCCACAACTAGTAGAGCCCCTAGGCTAAACTGTTGCACCGGAAGTTCTGAAGGTTGAACTGAAAAGCTCTCAGTCACAGAAATTTACGAAGAGGTGAATAGCAGCCTAGTGTTGTTCTTGTTCCTAAGTAGTAATTAAATCGATTTTTTTTTTTCCCTACCAGTTGTAACTGCGGGGGCTCCAGTGAACAGCTTTATAGAGACTAATGAGGTAGTGCTCTGTGTGTGTATGCTTGTGTTTTGCACTCTGGCGTGACCATGCTCAGGAAATAACCGTATTTTTCGCTTTCGAGTGTGCACTGGCGACCCAGGACTCAAGCTGCTGACAGAGATGAGGTTATTGCTTACAAACGCCTGCAGCGATGAGCCCAGATCGAATCTCGTGTACTGGCCAGACATCAGCAGAAAGATCCCTTTAAATATTTTACACGGGTTTTCCTGACACATGCTCATATCTAAAGGGTTTGACTAGTAAATCGTCATGCGCAGGATCCCGGGATCCCGGCACAACCACACGGACTCACTGCTGGCTGTGTTTCTCGAAGAAGAGGATGGGTTCCCGTTTCAGGCTGCTTCCTCTCAAACTTCCGTCCTCGTTTTTCTCTCCGGGAGTTTTTTTTTTTTTCCCCTTGCCACTGTTGCCTCTGGCATGCTTAAAGGGATCTGAATCCATATTCAGATTTCTGTAAAGCTGCTCACTCTGTTAAGTGAGCTTATAAAGGAAATGGAATGGAATTGAGCCGACCAGTCCGCTAGGTCAGGACGCACTGGCTCACGACTATATGCACGCCCAACCCTGCTGCTGATTTTGCCCATACTGCACAGAATTCAGCCACGGAGACCTTGGTTTCCTCTGCTACTCTCACTAGCGGATGGAGTGCTGCCAGAATCATAGATGTCCAGTTCTCTACCACATCCAGTGTAGTTGTAGAGCTTTTCTGACAGTACGTCCAACTTGGCCCTGCAATCGTCGAGCTGCGCCAGCTACTCGTTTTGTTCCCTCTTGACGTTAAGAAGATAAAAAACATCCAGATTATCATGTCAGCAAAACCGCAAAGTGTCAGGTCCTCTATTCTAAAGACTGTCCCATGATGGAAAACTTGAAGGACCAGGTTTAACAGTTGGCTTTGGCTGCTACAAAGCGCTGACACGAAAAGGTCTGCGTACAAAAAGCTTCATCATATCGACGATCCGCCTTGCAGCAGGCACGACTGTCGCGTTCTAGAAAATCAATCAACCCCGTTGTGACAAATCAGGATGGAGAGCTCGTGCTGTAGCTCTAGAACAAATAACGGAAACTCACAAGAGAGCAAGAAGGCAGGGTTTAAACGGAGAGGGAGAGAAAAAAGATAGTAAAAGTGGAATAGAGAGAGAGAGAGAGAGAGAGAGAGAGAGAGAACGTGGCCTAAAGACAGGAAATATTGCCTGCACTTAGCACTAGGATTAAGACCTTCTTATTCTCTGCACTCGTCCTCCTGCCAGACGAGCGACTTTTTTAATTGCAGGAATTTCTCACTCCGGATCCGTTTCATCTGAAAAGCGACACATTTGCTGTCAGAAGTCTCGTTATGGAATATTCCACACCGCAACCGCATCAATCCGCCCGGACATCTGGCTGGCTCTGGGTGTTGCTATGCAACTGGATGGGTTTTGATTATTTATTTATTTTTATTTTTTTGGTATTACTATTGCATTGACTGACATTGCTGGAGTTAGCGTGGCTGCTTTGCAGGAAGTCGGAAATCTCTCTGGTTTTAGACAGGCTCCAGTGTCAGGCTCCTGAGGCCAGAGAGCTGCACGGAACCACTGAAGCTACGTGTGCTCAGTCAGCTAAAGTCATTAACCCGAGTTTGTCTCACTTTACATACAATTTACACACACGTCTTTACATATGACTTAATCTCCGCCTCAATGCGGAGCCTGTCCTATTTAAAGATTCTAGGAATGCGTACATGAATATGAATATGGATATGGATATGGATTCATGTTTCGTAAGGATGCCGTTATCTTGCTGCCTGGTGGCATTTCAGCGGCGTCCGATCCTACGACTGCAGTTGACTTCGTAATAGCGTTACTTTATTCCACGTCCCTTCAACAGTCGCGTTCTGAAAAGTGTGTTACGCTAAAGTGTGCTTAAGAAGGGAACTGTGGGACGCCGAGGTAATGTAACACTCAGGTCTTTTAATGAGCCTGCGGGGTGTCTGCTGACTGTGTAAGCATGTTTGTGTGTGTGTGTGTGTGTGTGTGTGTGTGCATTCTGAGAAACTCAGGGCATCTGATTTATTACAGTGTGTTTAATCAAGGCAAGTGTGTGTGATGTGACAAGAGCAAGTACTATTAAGCTGTCTGCTTTATGTCTGCCTCTCTCTCCATTTAATTTCTCTCTGTTTTTTTTTGGTTTTGTTTTGTCTCCAGCCCTCTGTTTTGCCTCTCCATTCCCCTCTCTGTCTACCCAAAAAAGGGAAAAGTTCATAAGCGCAGAATAAACTGCAGTGTCAGTGCAAATAAAGTCAGCGCACACAGTGTGATTTAACTGGAGAACAGCGATTGCTTATGCTAATTAATATGACCGACGGGCAGGTATTAAACTTGTGTAACATTGTTGTTTTCTGCCATTTGAAACATATCAATGAACAGCAACCGTATGTTTTTTTAAAAAAAAAGTTTTCTGTCACCATCAGCACAAACGCGGTGCTCCACCTCCACTAATTACTAACACCTGCCTCCAAGCACCAGGACAAGCAGGAGAGTATATACGGTATAAACCCAGTACGTTCTGGGAAACAAAGAGCTACAGTATGAGCGAAACTATAAGTCATTGATAAAGATAAACATATTAATCTTGTTTTTTTTTAATGGCTCCGATTCGTTCAGCTGAAGTCGATAAGCAAGAAAGAAAAACCCACCGTGCCCCAAGGTGTTTTACTCCTCATACACCACAGCAGTTTGCCATTTTTTTACAACTACAAAGTTCACCAAAGTCAGCGCAAAAAAACAAACAAAAACGAACTACCGGAAACGCGTCGGCACATCGTTTCCAACTCCGGAGAACTTGCTTTACTGCCAGACAAATCTGATTCATATTTAATCTGGCTGCTGCTGGTAAATCATAAATCTTGGCAACCTGCAAAGTGCAATGTCCTCGACTTTCCCTGTGGTGGAAAACTTCACCATAAAATGCAAAAATACATAAAGTTATATAGATACAGTATATATATATATATATATATATATATATATATATATATATATATATATATAGGATACATATAAGATAGCTTTTGGTTCTCTTGAATATTTAAAATCACATTTACAAGCCTCTTGGTGACAGAGTGATCGAGTGGAAGGCGACTCGAGCCTCATCTGATGCTATTTCCTATTTTCTCTAGTGATCCAATTACAACCGTCCCCCAATTCCTCTTTCGCTTCAGAAGAAAAGTGACTTTCTTTCGCTCTCTCCTCTGTCAGACTGCAGCGCCCATCCCCCAGCCCTCTATAATTACTGACTCCAAGCGGTTGTTTGAGAATACGTACGTAATGCTACATCCATAATACATCAAAGGCCATCAAAGTCAGCAGCCAGCAGGTCCTCAGTTATGAACCAGGAAAAAATGCTTATGAATGAAGTCTGATTCATTGCGAATAAACCGTTCACAAGGGTCTAATCTGGTCGTTACTGAACAGAGAACGACCTTAAGTAACCCCGTAATAGCGTGTCCCTTCAAATAAAGTGAGCCAACCCGTTACCATGGTCACGTGTGACGTGCGCACGTGTCAGAGTCCATCATCGCCAGTGAAAGTATATGAAAGTGAAAACGATCGAAATAGGAAAGAACAATTCTGTAGCAGGGAATGTATGAAAAATTCAGTATACTACACAGCGTTTCCAGAGAAACTGGGTGTTTTGGACAAAAGTCCATCATCAGCCGCGAAAAACGTGAAACCAGTTGGTATTCGAAATGGGTGATGATGTAATAACTTGTCACTCCATGGGCTGTGTGAGTGTGCTTTCACGCTGGGCTTTTCTCTCCTGTCTAAAGTGCTGATTTAAAAAAAAAAAAAAGTAGAGTTACTACGATCGCTATAGCTTCGCAGGCAGAAAATCAAGAGAGGAGGCGTGACTCAGCGTCAGCGTCAGCGCTCAAAGTTCTCGGGGCTCAGGTCCTTGCTGATATCACTGCTGGTTTTGGATGACTGGCTTCCATGTGCCATCGCCTCACTGACATTACGGTGGCAATTAGTCTCGAGACGAACTCAGAACAGAGCTCCCTAAGCCACACACCTCGTCAGCATGAAGACAGATTTATTGAGAAAGCTAGCCATGTGTGTGGCAGACATTCTTACACCTGCCAGTTAGACATGCGCGATACGGGCTCCTGACAGCAGCTGCAGCGGCAGCTCTCTTGGACTCGCTGTAACTAAGAGACTCGCAGAAGTGGGTGATCAGCCTGAGACTTGACTACAAAGATCAAACAGAGTCCTGTTTGACATCGCGGCAAGAGGCACAGACTCTAGCTCGCTGATGATGCAAGTCCTTCCTGACAGAAGGAGTCGGTCCACCCTCTGGAGAGAGAAAAGCACCAAGGACACCTTCCTCACTGACTGGAGGTAGTGTGACAGCTCTCTGAGGGCTCAGTAGCTTATTATGACCTCTCCGAAAAGGGCCAGGCGCCTCCGTCCTCTGCAGTACCCCAAGAGACGCGAGCGGGATCTCCCCTTACTGGAGTCCCTTAAGGCCCCTCCTTACCAACCTACGCAACATGAGATGAACCGCAATGTGTGCCTTTAAAGACTCTTCTTACCGATGATCACTTCAGGAATAAGAGAGGGAGAACTCCTCGCTAGAATGTAGGTACCATGCATCAAATCAAGTATATGTCATCCCCCATGAACCATTTCCGCGAGTAGCGGTGCAAATCTACGGATCAACCGGCGAACTGAAACGTGCTGCATCATCTACAGCAGAATCTGCAATGGCACGAGGACGAACTCAACATTCAGAGCGCACACACACACACACACACACACACACGCACACACGCTTCAAAGGCTCGAGCCGCATTCCGCTTGCACTCACAATGAACCGAAAACAAACTCCAAGTAAAACTCTACATCTGCTCATTACTGCTTCTTTCTAAGTTTCACTGTGCTGGAGGATCCAAACTCCGTAGCGTTATTCCCATTAACGCTACTGTGCTTTAGAACTCATTTTGGCAATGGATATATTTGTCTAGTTTCTATGGCTAGTCGTCTACCGCACGCAAGTCTTTTAAAGTCCCTGCCATATTTCTGTTCCCTATCGTTCTCCTTTTTTTTCCACGTACCAGGAGGTGTGGCCATGTATCTCACGTGGTTCACGGTTATGCGTGAAGTATAGAGTTTCCGTTATAGGGGCAGTGTTACACTTGCATATAAAGGTGTGAGATTTATTTATTTATTTATTTATTTATTTTTGAAACCCAACAATAAGGTGAGAACATGGATCAAAGATGTCAATATCAGGCTAATTGAGTGCAAAACAGGACTTGACGACTTTCAGCACAATCTAAAACCCCGTCAGAAAGAACAGAAGCATCAGCATGCGACTTTTTTTCCCTTCCTTCTAATAATAGATAGAACACTTTTCTCTGAAGTAGAGTGTTGATATCACTTCCCTGCAGACTTATTATTCCCTTCTGTGATGAAAATCACCTCATTTAGCCTTCACGTTCGCACTCATCTTTCAAAGGCTTCGGGGGGGGGAGTAATTCTCCAACAGGCAGCTGAGTGAATGAATACAGCTCGTTTGAGGGCAGATGTGTGGATGCGCATGGGCACACCTAGCACACACGCACACACGCACACACACACACACCCCCGCGCAAATCAATACACAAAGAAAAAAACTTCTGTCTATTTCAATGCTTTGCACCTCTGCATTTTACCTTCACTGCGACTGCAACACGACTCTTTCCATCTTCGTTACAAATCAGTTCACATGACACGCTATAGATTATCTGAAAAAGACTCTCATTAAGTATAGCAGCGTCTGGATGGAATGAGAGAATGTCGCAAATGTTCATTAAAATGAGACGAATGCAAGCGGAGAAAGAGGAAGAGGAAGCTGTCTCCCATAGACAGCTCTCTGGTCGTCATGTTGGTTTACTCTTTTTTTTAACAACAATGACGCAATGCCACTATCTGTATCTGTTTAATGCTCCAAACAGTCATAGCTGTATTTAGATTTCAGCCCCAAGTGGGTGTGGCCTAAACCAGAAGGTCAGATGTGCATCTTCTCTTTTCATTCTCTTGCCAAAATAGTAGCCTTATTTAAACCTCCCTGGAGGACTAGCGGTTAGACCTTGGCGCTCTCGCTGGCACAGGGAACCTACCACAGCCGCTGGGGTTGCAATAGACAGTCCCAAGCCTGGATAAAACCGGGGAGGGTTGCGTTAGGAAGGGCATCCAGCGTAAAAACTGTGCCAAATCCAACATGTGGACCGATGATCCGCTGTGACGACCCCCAACAGGAGCGGCCAGAAGAAAGACAACACTCACACCACCATGACTAGTCACTTACTAAGGATGAAGGAATACATCATTGTAAATCTTCGCATTTAATAAATATGGTCTTTCTTTGTCCCCAGAGCTTCTTATCTGACCCAAGAGCATCACAGCGGAGCCATGGCAATTTTTATCCCCCCCCCAATCTAAATCCATTAATCAACAGTTCATTAAAAAGGTGAAGTAAAAACGAAGAAGTGTGTGACTTTGAGTTGAGGCGAGAGACACTCTCTTTAAATCCCTCCATCAGCAAACGAGTGCGGCGTCTGATAGTTTTATTGATTACTCGGCATTCACATCCCATTTAGACCCCTGCCTTTGTGCCAAATGAATTTCGCCACAGTAAAAGCTGGGACACACTGCATTTGGCTCTGACAAAGCCTTTTTTCCGTGCCTTTTTCTCCTCCCCACTCTTCACACGAGAAACCTCTGAAAGCATCGGAGCAGCAAGGCCACTTCTTTTGTTTTTGCTCTACACCGAAGACATTAGGGTTTGAGATCGAAAGATGAATATGAGACGATAGATCAGAACTTCAGCTTATATTTCCTGATAGTCACAGTCTAGATCTGTTAAACAAATTAGAACATTTTGATTGCAGACCACCCAATCGTTAGGTGAGCAAAAGTATTGGAACAGCTAGTCTTAAAGTTAATTTAAAAACAAACAAACAAAAAAAAACCCCAGACCTGTTCCGTGTCTGGTTGTTAGTACATCAGTGGTTTCTGTCTTTTTCAGGACATTCCAAATTGTTATACTGGCTGTGCCCGATGCTTGCGCGGTGGCTCTGATGGATTTTTTCCTCTTTTCTTTGGCTTGCTTTTCTCCCATAGGCAGCTCTCTGGTCATCATGTTGGTTTACTCTTTTATAACAACAAATGCAGTCTTCACAGGTGAAACCCAGGGCTCAATCCAAGAGCAGACATTCAGAGCTATTAACTGTTTAAACAATCAGTCTAAAAAGGGCACACCTGGGCAACAAGAAACACCTGTCAATCATATTTGGATCGCTTGGGAAAAATGGGTGGGTTCAAACAAAACGTGGTTGCCTGGCTGATCGGGTAACGCTAATATGTATGGGTTGAGTTTCTTTTTGGACACGAGTGTCCAAACGTTTGATGCTGCCATGGGTTGCCGGCTGCTTTCTTACCTTTACTTTATTCTTTCAGGTGAAATTAGTGTGTATTTCAGAAATTAGGATTGTATTTCCTGATTAGGATTGTGGGGCGGCATTCTTTGACACTGCTGTCTTCTTGTTTCTTTTTGTGGTTTTGTAAGTTTACTTTGTGAGTGTCTGTTTATTTAGATTGTATGTGGATTTCTTTTTTTTTTTTTTTTTTATTATTCGGATTAATTTTGGGTTTTTTTGTGTGTGTTTTAAGGAGTTGATGCCCCAGGGCAGTCACGTAGCCATTCCTCCTTTATGGTGGTGGTACTTATGTTACAGAGCGCTGTGTGTTGCGATTGATTTCACCTGTGTGCTGTGTGAGCGAGCTGTGTACACTTGCTGGTGAGATATTGCTCTCTTATAGGAAATCTTTTAGTCTGAAGCTGGATTACCTGCCCTGGGCAAACCTCGGCCCTTTGTAGTGTTTACTGATGTATGTCTAGTATGTGAGAATGTGTGTGAGGGCCATGTTGGGGTTGTGCAGCCATATTAAATGGTTTTTGTGATGTATGTCTTGCACAGAGCCCTGACCTCAACCCCACTGAACACCTTTGGGATGAACTAGAACACCGACTGGAACCCCAGACCTCCTCGACATCGCAACATCAGCGCCCGACCTCACTACTGCTCCTGTAGCTGAATGGGCAAATCTACATCCTGTAGAATGTTGGTTCCTCGATGGCACGCCACATCAGAGAGACAAGCCGAGCTTCATGAGAGAAATAATGCAATCTAGCATGCTAGACAGGAGCCAAAATGCATCATGGTGCTTTGTACAGAATACCGTTATTAGATATCTATCTCTCTAGGACGCGAAGCGTATGTTCCTGCATGTGGTTAATGATGTCATACGGTTGCTCCTACTCAAAAAATATAAATACATTTTTATAGAACGTTCCACCTGGTCAGGAACGCTGAATCTCTTTCGGAGCAATCTTCTTTCTTTTCCTCCTTATAAGTGTCTTGTCGTGTCTGAGCTTTCACTCGAGAATCGCCCTAAATGAAGCCTCAGGAAGAAAGCGAGCCCCATTGGCACGAAGGTCTTTTATTCTCGATCTCCGCATCTCTACAGCTTTTTTTTTTTTTTTTCCCCCCCATCACCGTCCTCTCTGAAAACAGTCCACCTGGGATCGAGGGGTATTAACATTTCTGGCACAGGTCTTGACAGAAAGAAAAGTGGAAAGTGCTAATGAAGATGAGGATGGCTTTTATATGTATAACGCCTGTCACGCACTCAAGGACACTTTATGGCATTTGCATACAAAGCTGTGTATCTCTACACAAGGAGAAAAAAAAAAGAAAAAAAAGAATAATGAATGACACGGGAAAAAAAAACCACTCGCACGCTTAGACTCTGAGATTGCAGTCTGCAGGTAGAAGGCGTTTAATAGAAGTCAAATGATATCACAGAGACATCCCTTCATCTTCATTCCATTTTATCCCTCTTTTTTTTCACATTTATATACATTTTCCTCTTGCAGCTGAAGAAAGAAAAAAAAAAACCAGCTTCTTCAGAAGCCCGATTCAACTCCAGTAAAGTCCTTGGTCAAGTCCTAGACAAACTCACTCGTGAAATTATCACTAATCATTAACGCAACTTAATGCACGAAACTGGATTTTTTTTTTACTTACGTTTTTTTTTTTTGGACAAAAAAGTACATTATACTAAGAATTATTATTGGTCTGTGATTAGGCCCTGTGTGTGAGCTGTTACTATAGAAACCACCCGAGCTGACGAATCAGATTTGAGAATTCAACTGCACTGTGGTGTTAATATAAAAAAAAAATAAATAAAAAAAAAAATCCAACCCTGGAGAAAATCCTCCGCTTTGCATAATCGCGTGATACGCAGTCATGGCGATGTTGTCTCTTTTCCCAGCAGACGACGCTGTCCCGCTTATAGAAAAGACACGCGCAGGAAAGAGACGTTCCTCCGCTCAAGCACTGTGACGAGCTCGGCGGCGGATGAAGGCGAACAGCAACGCAGTTGCGTGTGAATTGAAGAAGCGTGTAGATCCTCAACAGGACTTCACCGGCAGATCCCGATCACCCGATCACAGGAAAGCTCGCTTTAGAGGATATCTCGTATACGTGGTGCTGTTTTTGCTTCTCTGGTTCTCTTTCCTTTCCCACCGCTCTGTCGTTTCAGAAGGGAGGCCTGGGCTTACTTCAGGGATTCGCTGTGTGTGAGATCCTCACGCCAGTAACTGGGAACTGTGCTACATGTGCCATTTACAGTGCCGTTGCGCAGAGCTTCACACATTTCAGACTAATTAGTGCGTGTGAGTAGATTTACTAGTTTTCCAAATTACGACGCCCTTTTTTTTTTTTTTTGGCTCGTGCAGAGACGTCGACGTGCACGTTATCGCCATGTTGCAGTTCAATCGTTCCATCGTTCCATCGTAGCAGCGGCTTCAGCTTAGAAAACGATACACCACTGAACTAGACCAAAACTAATAGCACACTTAGGTACAATTAAAATGCCTGATGCTGCACTTGGCATTTTATGAAACACTAGTGTGTGTGTGTGTGTGTGTATGTGTGTGTGTGTGTGTGTGTGTGTGTGCGTGTGCATTTCATTCACTGTGTTTAGCTGTGGAAGACGTGGTCTGCAGTTAACAAACAGGAGGTGAACAAGCTGCTGTGTATCTTTTGATTAATAGCGCGATAGCTCTCTCGGTAACGGTTTTAGCAGAAACTCAGGCCTGTGTGATGTTTGTTGTTCTTCATGCGTCCTGATAAGAAAAGCATTTAAACCTTCTGCCAATCACGGCCGGACACAAGTCTGGCGCCCGGCTAAAGAGCGGATTTTGTTTTGAAGTCGGAGGAAATATACATCTGCATTGCTGCGTTGTTAAGGTTACATACGGGTGTGGCGGTCAGGCGTTCCCATACTTTTGGCCACATAGTTTTACTACGCTGCGAAGTTTCAAAATTGAGAGTTCGGTTTTTCGTACTGAAATACTGTCAATGAAACGGAGAAGCAAAGAAGCAGACGGATGGGAGTTTTTTATTTTGTTTTACTGGTCGCTTTAGAAATGTATGTCTCAGTGAACCGCTGTAATCATTCTTGCATTTATTTATAGTCAAGAGATTAAAGATGTGTGTCGGTATAAAGACCAGTATAAAAAATTCCCTCTCTTTCAAGAGAGATGAAAATGAGAAGAAATAATTTAGAACAAAGATTCAAAAATAAAAACGAGATTTTACACACAGCGGGACAAATAACAGAAATGGGAGGCTTGTGTTTCTTTGATTTGAACGGAGCCATTAGTTAGCTTGAATAATGTAAGAGATTTTTTTTTTTTTTTTAAAAAACCCACATACACGGTGAGTGAGACCAAGGCAGAGACAACACTAAAGATGTGTCTGTCTTTTTTTTTTTTTTCCTTCAATTACGATGCTTCTACATATGACCTTTCCCAAGAGCTCAGAGATGTTAAAAGAGCTTTGGCAGATATGCTATTTTTTTTTTTTTTCTTTTAAGATGCTTTTTCTCTCTGAGAATGGAAGAAAAAAAAAAAAAAACATAGGCTATGAATCATCGTATGGCATAATGGCAAAAATAACTAACATCACGTGTTAAAAATAATACTTCTAGGGAACAGGCTTGCTTTTCACCTCTCCCTGGACATATCATCCCTCTTCTCTTCCTGGACTTTATTAATGCATTAATATCCTGATGACCTCATCATCCTTAAAGATCCTTGCCTTTGACTCCTCAAACCATTTCTGTGTGTCATTTTGTCTTCCATGGGTCCTCAACACCACTCCACCTCTACCAACTTGCACTGCTACTTCATCCTCTCTCTCTTTTTTTTTCCTCCGCTTCCTTACTTCCATACAGGTTTACTTCCGATCCCGTCCTCCTTCCCGCTTCCACAGTCTTTCTCACCTCTGATGAAACAGCCATTCAAGCATCCTTCAGTCATCAAGTGTGAGCTGACCCGGTTTTTTGCCACGCAGATTGGAAAGGTTATACTGAACCTATAAAGGTAATACTGGAGTCCCTCAGGGGTCAGTTCTCGGTCTACTCTTATTCTTCTAACACCTTCTCTTATTAGTGCTACGGCATCCGGATATCATTAAACCTTTCTTTTCCTCTATCCACCTCCCAAACTGCTGAGAAGACACAAGACAGCAGAGCTAACATTACATAGTAAAACATTATTTCTTCAGTAGTTCAGTTCACATTTTACTGTTTTTTTCCCCTTTAATCGCAGGATTCCTTGTTCGACAGTGCTTGCGAAGGTTTAATGTAAACTCGCCCTAAGACTAGAGTGAATTAACCAGCGAATAAAGAACCGAGACGAGTTTCAATAACAGTGTTTTTGTAAATGCTTTAAATGAATCATTAATGTACTAAAATAATATCAGTGCCAGAATGAAGCCTGCCTTGAAAGTCCTGTTGCATATCACGAAATTAAGCCGAAACCAGACTGAATTTCAAAGGAAAATGAAAAAAATAAAATAAATAAAAGAATGAAAAAAAAAGGCAGACAAATTCTTTCAGTCAACAAACAGGCAGATCTGATTGTGTTCTTTGCTCCTGAACGCTTCGTGCACAGCACAAAAGGTTTGTCTCAGACACTGCGGTCTAATTGCACCTGAAAATCTGACTCTGTCTGTTCGGTTCTGTGGTGATAAAGTCTGACTGCAACTGACACACAGGACACAATTTCCGGCTTAAAGCGTTAGACACTGCCGACTTGTACATGCACTCCTGCTGCCTGGCGTGACGCCGGGGCCTGATCCCGATCCCGGTCCTGACACGCTTCTGCTGCGACTCCTCTCGCCATCCAGACCTGCCTGACTCATCCTGATGCTCTGTTTCTACTTGGAGCTTCTGCACTTGTCACGGCTGCACTTGCAACTACACTTTTTCTTGCTGCTGTGGATGGTCCAACATGAAACGCTAAAAATTTGCACTTCACGCCTTAGTCTCATTCTTCCTATAGTGAACAATCTGCTGCTGTAATCATGAACACTGTCCTGTGCTCATCCCAGGACTCTTATTATGCACAATATGCTCATGCTTAACTTAACATGTTTGAAAAGGTGCGAAAGGTTTCTTCCTTATGTCACCTCTGGGATTCATAATGTGACAATGTCTATTATACTTTATATATTATATTCTGCAGTGTTAGAAACCCAGGACATCAAAATCACAATAGCATTTCCTGTGACTTAATCGCGCTGTGGGGCGGCTAAAGTGGCCGCAGCCTGCAGCGGCACTAACGGGCATTATCTGATTAAAGATGAGATTATGAGATAACAAGAGGAATGGAAAACTGAAAAAGACCAAAAAACGTATTCCTAGGCAGGCTTCGGTGTTATCTCAAGTTTTTAATCGAGAGAAGATTCAGAAATCGTTCAAAAAGTCACAAAAAAATCACATCCTATGATGAAGCGATATCTGATTGATCACATGGTTTTCCCAGTAAATGCATATTCATCATTTTTTTAAGAATACTTAAACACACTGATGCACCATGCTATACAGTATATAAGCCCTGGTTTCTGTGTTTCTTTCATTTTAAGGAAATCTGTGACATGACGGCGAATTTTGTAGATCCTGAGTTCTGAACAATATCTCTGTTTGCTCTGTTGGACTACGCATGCTAGCTTGGTTTCCTTTGGCTTCTCTGACAAGCGTCTGTGGCTCTAGTGGAGACCCATCAAGCTAAACTCCTATCAGGCTAAATTCGTTTTACTCCTAGAGAATGTCACGCTCATAAGCTGTATAAAGCAGCACCGGAGACTCCTGAGCTGCTTTTTATCTAATTCCGAAAGAAATGAACATTTTCTCTGCTTTCATAAGCCCACCAAAGCACGACTTGGCCACGCTTCAGTAATCAGCATATAAACAACATTTATAGAGACGCACAGAGCTCGGAGAGGCTAATGTCCAAAATAAATATAAGGCTGCAATGCACTTCAAATGGACTTCAAATTGGATATTGCATCCCCAGACCGAAAACGTTTTCACTGATAAAATTCAGATGTGCTCAGATTCCAATAACCATCACATATATCACATTTAAAGAGAAATTCTATTGTTCAGGGTGAAAAAAAAAAAAAAAAAGTAGTTCACACGAGACACACATCGGTTCAGCCGAAATTGAGGTGCATAATGTTCCCCTTACGCCAATGTGTTTGGTGTCATAGTGAATCTAAAGTAGCAAGCTCATAGGCAAAAGCTTAGAACTGTGCAAACATTATGCCTAAATCATGACTCACTCCACTTACATGGCCTTTTCCAGTTATTCAGTACCTCCAACAGAGTTCCTGTTTCTGACACTGTAGGACCTACTGTCAGGACGGAGCTAAAACAGAGGTAGCGGTCATTTTGAAGCCAAATCACTTTCTTCCTCAGCACATAGCTTGTTATCAGGTTCAGGTATTGAGTAACGACACACTCCGGTAACAATTCGATTCGATTCAATTCAATTCAATTCGATTCTAAATGTTTTTTTGTCTGTATGAAACTGAACACATTTTTAAAAATGCTACAAACAGAGTTTAATATTGTAAACAAAATGTAGCACAGGTTCACCATACCTTAAAAATAAATACATAAATGTATACATTCTCCAAAAAAATGTGATTGAATAAACAGTCACCTCGCTAAAATGATCGATTGAAACATAATGAGCTCCATAATGAGCCTGAGGTGTCATTTTAACTGGAAATAGAGCTACAAAGTCGGCTAAAATGCCCGACTTCCGCAACCTCGATCGTTCTCGATCGATGTAGGTCACAGCAGTGCAGGGCCGGAGTGGTCTGAAAGCTACCGAAGATGATATAACGTGATTGTATAACCTATAATGCACGCTGTGATCTGGATCTATCATTGTGATCTGTCAGTGTGCTCTCTATATATTTGAACTTGTGTTCAAACACTGCAGTTGCATCAGATGCATAATTAATAGAATTCTGATCCCCACGATTTGAATTTTCATGATGCAAACCATTAAATCTTTACATTGTGATACATCATTACACCACTACTTCCATTTGCTGCATTTACAAAAGCCAATGCTAACGGTGTAAGTTTAACTTTTTCTTTTTAATATGGCTAGCCGTTTTTCTTGTGTAGTGACTCACGAATCATAAAACTGGAGTCAGGCCTGTGTGATCGTGCCATTACAGATTAACTGTGGTTTTCTTTTTCTGTAGGTTAGTTTTAAATGAGCGACTTTCAGCACTGAAATGAGATGAAGTTAAAGACCTTGGAGAAACTTTGTCTACATAAATAATCCTGTGAACAGGCACGAGAAGGAGTTAGACGCTTATTCCACAGGGGTTCTGTCGGGAAAGAGGAGGCCTATGATAGAAATCCTTCTGGGCTCCTAAATAAAGTCTGTCCCAATTGGAGGGCAGAATTAAGACAGAGCTCTGACTTGATTTGGACAAATTTTACTGTGTGCACAGGATGAATCTCATAAGTGTTAGTTTTGAAAACATTTTTTTTTTAGAAACATAATAATGATGCTGGACACAACTGTCATTCTGAGAAACACGTTCACGCCAATTAACTGGACAGCATAAAGGCGACGCGGTCGCAGTTTCCTTTTATCGGAATGAAAAACTGAAGTGATTACAGTATCTTTCCAGTGTAATCACCATCAACTCGTTCATATCTGGTGTCTGGAGTCCCACTGTAGTTTTCCCACAACGCTTGAAATACTGCTGCAAAACAATTTCAGTGGTCGAAAGAAAAGAAAAAAGAAAAGCTTTTTAAGATAATTGCCATTTGTGTTTACAGAAAACGGCCAATCCCAATGCCTATTGCCCTTGTGAAATAACACACACACACACACACACACACACACACACGCACACATGTACAAAATGTGTCTTACCTTCGCAGTAGGTTGAATCTCCGTGTATAGACACGTAGCCGCTCTTGCATTCGCACTCTGCTTTGTTATTCCGGTTTTTACAAACAGAGTTTTCTCCACAGAGAACTCCTTCTGCGCAGAAATCATGGCCTACGACACAAGAGAGGCGAGGAAGCGGCTCACTCTTAATTTCAGCTCAACCTGCCACGTGCATCTGCATTTGAATTGCTTTAGCATTCAACTTTTAACCTCCGTTCGCTGCGTGCGTGAGCTTTTCTCCCCGAGTCTTCTCAATGGTTTGTTTCGTAGCAACAACCGTACGAGCGATGTCCGTTATTAGCCTATTGTTTTCGACGTCTCTGAGGCTTCTCATTAAACTCAAGGGCATTCCGACTTGTAAACGGCTCCAATTGTAGATGACCGATTATACTGCTTAATATATCGACTTGTTATTATTATTTTTTTTAATACAAAGAGAGCAAAAATTCCAAAATCTTACATGCGGCAGCAGTACAGGTAAACCGTATGGCGCTCCGAAAACATTTCGGCTGAACGTGGAACAATCACGAAGCGGATGATTTTCCAGTGTAATATAACATCACTGCAGGTTGATAGATTCCCGTCCAGTTTTAAACGCTACCGCTTCGGGTCCACGTGTAACTGAACGCTCTCTGACAGCGCCTTGTCATACTTTGATTGATTTATGGGCCGAGTGCAATCGAAACGGCAGCCCGAGCGAGTCGAACATCAGTCTTGCTGAAAGAAAGAAAGAAAGAAATAAAGGTTTACTCTCCTTCACCTTAGTGACGGTTAATTCATCGTGCTTGCGAGTCTGTTCTTTCACATCTCATGTGAGGAGGCAAATTGCTAAATGATACACTCCTAATAAGGTCAGGGCCCCAGGTCCATTTGGAAAGCATTTGGGCGGAGTGAAGAAGCAGGAGCGTACAATCTTAGACTTTGTATTTATATTATATTGTTGCTTGTTTTTATCTGATCAACTGTGCTGATACTGCAGAAATCCACAAATGATCCCCCCCCCCCCCCAAAAAAAAAAAAAAACCTCAGAAAAGTAGATTAACTAAAGTCAATTTGTTCCGCATCACACCGTGAGATTGGATGAATCATCCACAGAGAAAACGGAGAGATTTCTCAAAAGGGAAAAACAGCATCACCCCTTCCATCACCGGAACAGCTCCGCATGTTAAACAGAATCATGAAAAATAAGTAGATAAACAAATCACCTCTGCAGACGTTGCAACATCTGTTCTCTGGCAAAATCCGGTCGCCTGTGGTGCAGTTGAGACTCGGGCAGCTCTCGTTCACTGACTCCATCAGACCGTTCTGGGGGGGGGGTTAAAAAAAAAACAAAAACAAAAGAAAGAAATGAATAAAGCAAGTAAAGGAATGTGTTTGTAAGGTGTTAGCTCCTGAAGAAAAACCGCGAGGAATTATCTTGAATTATTCGAATAAATCCACGAAAACAGACGGACGTATTTCAGACGCTTTCAGCTTCTCTTATAAGAACCAAAGCGGATCGGAATAGAAAAAATTCTCATTACAGGTATTATTTATATAACAGTATTTATAGAATTAATAGCGATAATGTTTTGCGACTGTGAACATCGATGGCATCATGATGGCATTATAAGTACCAGGGTATTTTAGGCTTAGAAACCTGGTTGCCTCTACCAGGGGGTTCACATTTGGCCAAACAGGTAGTGTTTCTGCCTCACATGTCCAGGGTCCCTGGTCCGATCCTGAGCTCAGGCGACCTCTGCATGATGGTAACCTGCGGGTAAGTGCACTAGCTACTCTAAATCGCCCCTAGATGTGAATGAGTGTGTAAGGTGTGCGTGTAAATCCCCAGACTGCAGTTAAATATCAGGATTTTCCTGCTAACGCTGCCGGGATCTTTGCACAATTGATCGATATCACAGTCGTCAATCGGCGCTAAGATCCCGGAACATTGGGTTGAATGACCCTAAAAGATCATGTCACGCACGCCATGCAATCAGAAATGTGCAGCTTACTGACCCGGCACTCTTTGCAGCTCTGTAGGAAAACGCGCTGGCCCTCTGAAAGAGTTTGGCCCAGGTAGGTGCACTTGGCTGCCGAAAGAGAAATTGAGAAATAATGGTTTAGCGCTGGCTATCACTTCAGGACTGAAAAATAGCCAAACAATTAAGCATGTATAATAGAAGAATAACTGTGGAGCTCGGCGAATGGCCTCGGTTCCATTAGTTATGGCTCGGAGCGCGCTGACAGCAATCTGCTCAGTAGCAAAACGTAGATCTGAGGGTAATTCGAGAGCCATTTTGCGCTAGAGTGACCTTTAAAAAGAGCTTCTTATAATAACGCCGGCCAAATTCATCAAATGAGCCTCATTAGGATTTTCATTCTTGAATTAATGCCCCATACATTCATCACGCCGAAGCGTTTCCGATTCTCACCGCACAGTACATTTACATCAGAACAGTCGCGACATTCATCATGTCGTTAATAACAATCCTTTTTTTTTTTTTTTTCTTCTTCCTCTCCTCTCCTCGAACAGCTCTCCTCAGGCTACAGAGGAGATTAATGATGAAATCCTGTTTTAAACGAAATCTGAACATGAAATCGTCAGAGTAGAGAGTAGAGTATCTTAACATATCATATAAAGTTCCCTTAACTAACATGACAGCATTAGTTAGGGACTCCTAGTAAAGTTCTAGCAAGGTAAGTAACACATTTAATTGAACTGAGTGTTAGATAAGTACTTAACACCTGCGTTAGTTGATATTTATTACATCCGTAATTTAAAAAAAAAAAGAAAAAAAGTCCAGGATATCAAACTGACGCCTTAATTAACACGTTCTTGGTAGATAAAGTCATTGTTTTCCGCAAATCGTTCGGTTAATGGACAAAATATTTGGTTATCTCATCATATATCTCATCATTTTTCTCCTTTTTATGGAAAGGGGGAAAAAGGTAACAAAAAAAACCCAGATACATGTGAGGTAAAGCTACTGAAAATGAGGGGAAAACCAAGGTAGGGAACAGAAGAGGAGTGACGCATGAACAAACGTCCTTTTTGCACTCACATCTGCATTTCTTACAGCACGTTCCGTCCACGCGAACAGGCAGAGAATCCTCGGAGCAGTTCACAGCGGGGCAGAATATCCTCCGGCACTCGACGGCACCATTCTGAAACGCGGAACACACAAGAAGCAGCATGGCGTGTGCCAAAATGCACGCCGATGCATTTTTGTTACGGTCCTAGTCTTGTCTCCGCCTCTGTCCTGTCATGGGTGTGTTTCACAACTGAGTCATTTAGTCCTCGATTAGTCTACCCTCTTGCTTCCTTCTTGTTGTGGAGCCTTATCAACATTTATTTATTTATTTATTTATTTATTTATTCAGTATTGTTACGCGTGAGCCTTATTTTCCAAGTTCCACGTCCCTGGAATTGACCCCAGGCTGTTTGATTCTGAGGAATGCTCGCCGTTTGGGAAACCTTGGCTACACCTGCTCCCTATGCTGGTATGGAGTCCCCACCAGATGGTTTCATTACGCAGCATGAATGTTATCTAGTGGACCCAAAGCCTGAGGATGAAGAGAGGGCGAGGTTCGTTATTCCAGAGACATGGAGACACGGAGACATGAATGGAGTCTGCCCAGCCCGAACCTTGTGCCAAAGCCCCTCCTCATTGCAAATCCTCGCACATTTCCTTGTTTTTGTTTTTTCCCCCCCCCCCGCCTAGTAATAAAGGGATCTGTAGAAATAACTCCAGGTAAAATATATCCAGCCAGTCCGAGCCGAAAGAATTGGAAAACATTGCATTATATCCTGGAGCCAAAAAAAAAAAGGTTTCAGTATGGAGTCACTGCAGGAAGCTCTTTCTTTATTGAGCTCCTCACACGGGTGCAGCTTACGGGCTTGTTACAGGCATTACAACATGTGCTTACGATAAAAGTCAAAACAGTCGGTGTGCATCCAACGGTAGGCCTTATTACTTATTATTATTATTATTATTATTATTATTATTTCACCTTACCATGCAAGTGCAGGTTCTGCAGTTTTCCGGTTCAGTCCAGAGTTCTTTATCCCGATATGCAACATCATTCACGCTGCACGTCCTTTCACAGTGACAACTTTCCAGCTGACTCAGCCTGGATTCAGCGTAGTTCAACTGCCGCACACACACACACACACACACACACACACACACACACAGGAGGGAAGAGACAAAACCACTCCTTAGCATTCCAGCTGAAAACAAACACTGATTGATATTCCTCTCGTTTATTTTCTGCCGCCCCGAAACGGATGAAGATATTATTAAGCTCTGACACTGAGATGATTAAACGCCTCTCACGTGCACGCTCTTCTTCTCTTAAAAATAACTCCGGTTATTTTTTAATTTGACAGCACCTGATAGAATTTACACTTCGTCTCAGATTCACAAGCAGATGTGTGTGTCCCTGTGTGTATGCGTGTGTGTGTGTGTGTGTGTGTGTGTGGGCATTAACCTTAACAGCATTAAACTGCAGCTGAACTTTTTTTTTTTTTTTTTCGAAACTAAATTAAAAAGAATTTCTCCTGTCTCTCAGGTCAGGTTTCTCTGCACATGCCATACCCATGCTCACATATCATTAAGACGCACGCTATCAGTCTTCTGCAGGTCACGCATTTCTCCTCGAATATCCCTGCACACAAATCCGAACGGAGCCGGCTGGAAACTCCCCCATTCGAGTGACGTCTGTTTTTTCTTTTTTTTCTTTCAGTGCTGGCCTCCGAATTGTCTCGGTAAGGGAACGCGCGTTCCATTTTGGACTGAGAGTGGATTACTCCTTTCAAGTTCCTGCGCTGCACGCCGTCTAAAAGCATTAGATCAGAGCTTACTGTCTCAAAGCGTTTCTTATTGATCGCTGCAGAGGTCTAACAGGGAGAAATATTCCCTGGGCCTGCATTTTGAGACATTCCTGACCTCTACGTGGCTCAAGGTTATTCAACTCCTAGAGACAATACTGCTCTCAGTGTGCTGGAGCAACGAAGCTGAATATCAATCTTTTAGCAAATGATGAGATGGAGATGTAAAGACACACGTCTTTGACACGTCTGTGATGCGGAGACTGGAGTGCAGCAGCAGCGAGCCGCGCGTGGCTCTAGTGAAACTGGCGATAGTTTTGACATTCTGGCTATACCGCGCTAGCTGTGGTAGCTACAGATGAGGCTATCTCGGTTACAGCTGTGTGATGCGGTGTCAATATTTCCTCCTGGTTTTTTTTTTTTTTTTTTTTTTTTTCACATTCCTGTGATTACTACGGTTCCATCCTTTCCTAACCTTAAACACTGCAACTTTACGCACAGCGGGACATCATTTAGCCCAACGACTTCTCGTTCAGTCGAAACCCAGCGAGCCTTTGTATTCCAGACATGTAGCGACCTACGGAGCAGAAAGGAGTGATGCCTGGCTGATTAAAACGGAGGATGGCACTGGATAATGCTCCTCATTTCAGCACCTTTTTCACGGGCTGATGCGTTTTCAACAGCCAGGTGAGGAGCTTCCTGCTGAGAGGAATCAGAAAAAAGGACACCGAGACGCTCGACACAGCTGCACGAGTCTCTGTATCACCTTGTGTGTGTGTGTGTGTGTGTGTGTGTCTGCGAGGCAAGAGTGGAAGAAGTGATTGAGTGTACGGCCAAGAATAGAAATGCACTGTGAGAAGCAGAACAATAATGATAATCAAAATTAAAAATAAAGAAAGAAATTGCTAGTCGCTTTAAAGTACATCGCTGATTCTTATTCGCGAAGAGTGACCCTACGGCAGCAGCAGCTGTGCGAAGGCTTAGAGGGAATTTCTAGAATATCGAGCTTAAGAGAGTTAAGAGATGAAGTTAATCAGAACAATGTAGAAATAATTGACTTTAATTCTCTCATTTTCCTAATCTGCCGTACCTGGAGATAATGGCTCTTTATAACATCGTTATCAATACTGCTACAGC
>CM040985.1:25173064-25200564 GCA_022985145.1 Pangasius djambal | reverse complement strand
AGAGAAACGTGAGCTTGGGACTGATGTAAACCCGAAATCCACTTACTGCGATTGAGGCTGGGACACTGCATAATGTAGCCGTTTGAGGAAAAAACAAATCTGACATCCTGCATAGAGCCCTGCAGAGACAGACAGACAGACAGACAGACAGACAGACAGACAGACAGACAATGGATTAAGTCCCATTCTTGAAAATTAGACCGTGATCACATTTCAATTCAAAGGTCGCTGCTGTAATTTCCATCGTTTCGCCCAATCGGAATGTTGTCATCGAGGAGGATAACACATAAAGCAAAGCGCAAAGATCTGAAATTCGAAAGAAGCGACTATTTCTCTCTCCACGCCTGGCTGTTTAGCTCGATGAGCAACGAGGGCGAATGGACTAACGCGGCCATTCGTTCGCCAGAAGGAAGCAGAACCAGGATTTCATCACTGCGCTGCTGCACTGCTAAGTAATGAATGTAAGTGGCGCCGAACGAATGATGTTCGCGCCTACATCCCAGACATCATAGCGCTGTTTTAAACAGCATGTCAAGGAACGACACTGCAACGTGGTTCATGCGATTTACGACACATTTACAACGGCGGGAATGGCTTCAAAAGAAAATATTTAGCAACACTTTTCGTTTTTTTTTTAAAGCCCTGTCCATGCGGCGTGCTATCCAGGATAATGGCGTCCAATTACAGTTACAGGAGGACTAGAGACTAATCAAAGAGCTGACATGAGCGAAAGGGTCAGGCGACGAATTTAAGGAGATGAAAACAGACGGGTGATGGGCTGGAGGCTGACTGAGGATTATGGGTAAAGTATTTCAACCGCTTGAGAGATGTAGCGGCGCCGCCGCCATGACACACGCTGATTTACTGGGGGGGGAAAAAGGCAATAAAAAAAGCTGTACATCTAATTGACTTAATTTCGTTAAACGCTACAAAACTCTATGATATAAAAGGTTAATGATGTTAATGTGCAAAAACAAAAAAAAAAAAAAAACTGCACAGAGTGGATGAAGGCTCTGTAAGTGGTTTTTCATGGTTTTGTTTTTTTTTTTTTTTTTAAATCAGCTGCACTACGTGATGATTACACGTAATACGTGAAAACACGGTGTGATCTCAACGATGTCGCCTGTGCCTTCGATATTTATTTATTTTTTTTTTTAAATATGTAATGTTTTGCTAAAATTTGGACTGTTTTTGAACCTAGTACTTACTTATGAAGTATGAGTATTTACTTACTTCTCTGGCAACGGCCCATAATCTGCTAGGTAAATACTGCGGGTGTTTAGTAATGAGGAAGGATTACAGCATAAGGCACACAGACTCCAAACCTGGGGGAGCGGCAATGTAGCTAAGAATGTCTAAGAGCTGCTTACACTGCTGCGTTACCTTTTCAGCCATTCAAGAAGGCAGCGTGACATAGGTAATTAAGTCTGTCTTAATTAAGACATTCGATACTACATGATACGTCTCGATGCAGCACGCTTTAACTACAGCATTGCCTGAATATGTGTTTTAGGTCTCTGTTTTCAGCTGAGCTCTTGTGAAGGTGGACGGCATTAGGAATTCTGCATAATACCGGCATATTTCAGCATAAAACCCGGCTGCCTCTGCCAGGAGGTTCAGACTTGGCATCTTCCTAATCAACACAGAAATGGTTCCATCAATATTTTTGCAATGCCCATCTCAGGCTCTGGATTGAAGCCCTACTGAACACACGGCAGAATATAAATTATTTTTTATATTGCATATATTCTCTCCTCTCCTCTCCTCTTCACCGCACACTGAGGAGCTTCTCTCCTTGGATGCAGACTCGACGACTTCGGAGTCTGGTTTAACAAAAGGGCCCTGTCACAAAGCGGCTGTCCAGAAATCCGGACAGAGGTTTAGATTTAGATCCCTAACGAGAAATTCAGAGGAGAGAGGAGACAATGGCAAGGAAAAAAAAAAACCCCTGAGACGACGACGAAGAAACCTTTAGCGGAACCAGACTCAAAAGGGGAACCCGTCCTCTTTTAGGTGACAGAAGAGAAACCCATATTTCAACACATAACGTTAAATTGTTATTGTTACCACGATAAACACTAACTTGGTTTCCGCCACCACCGTACCTTTACAAAAGACGTATTGGCATTCGAATAAAATATATAGTATATACAACACTTAAAAAAAAAAAAATAAAAATAGATATTAAAAATTAATATATTCAAGCGTACAGTCGCAATTCTCAAACAACTCTCATGTTTCTCACTATATTAGTATTACTGAAGAAGAATAATAATAATACTACACAGCTGAGTGCGTGTGTTAGACAAAGGAGAAAATATGAACGGTTCCTGGTCGCAAACCATGTAAGCACAATTACAAATTCATTCAACCTTTCATTGGAGCATGCAGCTTCTCTACACGTCTGTGATTAAAGCGCAGACCGAGGCTCTGCTCTGCTGGAGTGCATCACGGTGTAGCCGATTATTTGGCAGTGCTTTCATTATTTCATCCCCATGTAAAGTGCATTTAACAGTTTCCAGAGTTATCTGGGTTTCTACACAAAAACAACTAGCCAGTAATCAGGCTCTTTATTGAGCTTGTTCCACAAATTATGTCTCAGGCTCAGACGCTCCGCCCACTGCGTTACACACCCCGGCTGATGCGTATTGCACAGAAAAAGAGTCCCAACTATCAGAAGCTTTTCACTCAGTGAGCTTAACGCAGTGTGCAACAGCACTGAGCCTTTCAGCCAGATGCGTCGCGTACCACTTTATTTCGCAGTCTTTTTTGTTTGTTTGCTGTAAGGCTACTACTTCACGGTAGGATTTTTTTTGTTAAAATATTCAGCTTTGGTCATACAGTTTTTGATCAGCGAAGCCAATATATCCTCCATCTACCTTAACAGAAACCTCATTAGTGCACCACAAGCATGGGCCAAAACATTACGAATATGAAACAGGGGGAAGGGGGGCGGGGCTTCCAAAGAGTGTCGCGTCGGTTAACATCAGAGAGTTCAGCTCTATCGGCGTACTTTAGTGGAAATTCCTGTATACTCTCGATGTTAAAATGTGGAGCTCTTACACGAGATGTGTCAAGCTTGACAGGTCTGACACAGCGCTTTAAATTTATTTTTGGTGTTCTGCATCTCACTGCTCACCTTTTTCGGCCCCCACAGTTTCGATTCCTCTGCTCTAACCTGTCACACAAAAAAGAAACGGAATTCTTGTCCATGTTGAGTGAGGAAACCGTTCCAGAATGACAGCGTGCAAAGACTACACAGCAACGCAGCGTCCTCGTCAGATGCCCCCAACTGCCTAATGTCTCTCCGGTCAAATAAATATATAATAAAATAATAATAATAATAGTAACTTCTTCTAAAGCTCAAAATACTTGGGCCTTCCAGACTGCATATAACGATAGAAAATAGCATGTCCATATCAATGGTGTCTTGACTAGGCTGTCTAAATAGTAGTATGTACTAGTAGCAGTGTGTAGTATGTGGTTTCGGACAAAGCCTTGAGCTCTTCAAAGTGCGCTGACTTGCCACTCTCAGTGTTCAGATTAAACCACAACGTGGAGAAAGATGAAGCACAGCATTCGTTACAAAATGTTCTTCTGCAAGTAGCTTGAAGTGCAGTTTTCCCACCACACCAGAGGGGGGGAAAAAACTTTCAAGCAGCAGTGTTATCCCAGCAAGGGAAAAGAGATCAGAAACCCGTGTGTGCGACACGGAGCTGCGATTTTGATCTCATGCTGTGTGTCTGAGGTTTCTTCAGTTTCCCCACTCACACCTTTATTCCTACCTGCGATTAGTCCCTATTTACAGCTTGAAGCACCAAAAATGGAAGAAGAGACATTATGAGGTAACGAAGCTTGCTGGAGCCTCTGGTGACTGTACATTGTAGGAATTGTAGGTCCTCCCTTTTAAGGGGCCAAAGGAATTTGGACAATTAGCTGCTCTGCTGTTCTATGGTCAGGTGTGAGTTATTCTATCATTATTTCACTTACAATCAAGCAGATAAAAGGTGTAGAGTTAATTAAGAATCTGTTGCTGTTAACTCTCAATATGAAGCAAGCCATCATTAGGCTGAAAAGAAATGAAAACAAACCCATCAGATAGACGGGGAAAGGACATTAGGTGTGGCTGAATCAACTATCTGGTACATTCTCAAAAATCCTGAGCTCACTGGTGTGCTCAGGAACACCAAAAGGCCCAGAAGACCACGGAAAACAACTGTGGTGGATGACAGAAGAAATCTTCTGCTCCTGTCTGAGCGATTTTTCCTTTATGATTAATGTTAGATTAAGGTTAACTTGATTTGATATAAATATCCTCAAGTTAAATTTTTTTTTAGCTTACATTCGTCATTTAATTTTACCTCCTATATACTGTGGTAGACAGCTAAAATAACAATAACTTTGTCAGTGTACAAATATTTATGAACCTGTGATATGTCTTCGTTTAGGTTCTTAATGAAATCTATTGCACAGTGCCTATTGGTGCTAAAAATATTTTGAATGGTTATTAACGTACTGACATGCAGAAACCAGTCAACATGCCTATGTAGAATTTTGTTCATTTTTTTAGGGTATAAAGCAGCTGTTGATGTTTGACTTGTCAATTGACTTGTGGCGTTTTCCTTGCCGTTTTGATGCATCACTCTTTCCTTTGTTTGGGTTATGCATTCCTTCCTCCTTCCATTCTTTGTTGCCGGCAGATTTTCCCAACAGTAATTAAAAAGCAAGGCAGTACTTTTTATCAGCACAGGCTCCAAGTTTGGAGCCCAATATCCAGCAAGAGGGATTAACTTATGATTGGAAGAAGATTGGAAGATTGGAAAAAAAAACTGTAGTGTTGTCATAAAACAAGTGAAAACATAATGCAGGTCTGCATTTGCTCATAAATACAGACGGGTCAACAATGCATCATCTACAGATGTTTCGTCTCGGTGTGGATTTTTGTTTGAAGTGTTCTTGTAAATACATGTTTACATTCAGGAATAAGACTAAATAAAGGTGTGTGTAATTTTAGCTCTAGAACGTAAACCCAGGATCACTGGTCTGGAACAGCAGCCCTGGGATTCAGTTGTAGTGCCTCAGTTTCCGATCTTAGGCTCGCAACCACAGAAACAATATGAGATATTTCGAACTTTCACTTCTGGGATGCAACGATCCCCATCCTGTCTGCTGTGTTTGTTTTCAGCTTTGTAACCATTTTGTATTGCTGTTTTTTTTTTTTCTTGCCTTAAAAACGTGATATCTCTCTGAACAACCTTTATCATTTCTAATGACAAGAACAATGACAAATATATCGAACAGAAAGTCAGACTCCAACATAGGCTCAAGTGACCTATTAAAAAACTCTAAAAACCCCTGTGCCTTCTCTACAACGGGAGTTTCCAATGTTTGTTTCTTTTGTTTTTTATTTGGTTTATTGTAACCGACAGAGTTAAAATATATACAGAGCACAGTGGTCATGTGATCATGCGCTCAATTGTGGAGAACCTGTTACATGTGAAGTGAACAATAGCTCGATGACTCCAGACACACAACCATGATATAAAAAGGCCACAGATGTCAGGCATTTTAGCCGACTTTGGAGCTCTATTTCTGGCTAAAATGACACCTCAGGTGCTGCCACGGAGTTCATTATGCTTTGGTGTATCAATTCAGTTTTTTTCGATTCTATCAATCGAGTTTTTGGAGAACCAAACTGTCGGAATCCGAAGGTTGACCACCGTAGCAGACCTTGCTGTGCTCTCCTGGGCGTTCTGTATATTTTAACCTTTATAGCTCTATGTTCTAATCTACGTACTTCTGGAACGAAGAATTTCGAATTTTTTTTTAAAGTGTATTCTGAAGCTTTACCTTGAAGAGTCCGTGTCTGTGGCTGTGTTGTCCGAGCCAAATCCCGCTTCCTGCAGTCAAATCCATCTCAGAAGAGTCTATCTCTCTCTCGTATATCCTGCCAATCAAACACACACACACACACACACATACACACACACCTTTTGTGACAGGAATAGTGATCAAATAAGTGCAAATAACAAATCCAATAGCAAAGGATGAATGTGTTTATGCATCAGTTTTTCCTCGCTCCTTCCCTCAGATGAAATAGGATTCAGAGCTGAAGAAGTTCTTGTTTTTTTCTCTCTCTCTCTTTCTCTCGACCTTGTTCATGCTGACTGACTGCAAAAAATCACCAAGACATGGAGCACAAAGCAGAAATCAATGTTTCACCTGCCAACTCTTAGCCTTACAGCTCACTGAGTCCTTCTGTAAATCCTCCACCAAAACCAGACAGCAGAAACACACTCTCATACAGGCAACACCCACTTTTATTAAAAGCGGAATGTGTACGTTTCTCCAGGAAAAAAACACTTTCCTTCCTGCTAGATTAGCAAGTTAAACCTGGGGCGTGAAAAGAATGATAACGGACAGATTGGTCCAAGTAAATGCACATATGTCTCATACACTTTTTTTTTTTTTTTCAGGACACAGGAATTAGAGTTCAGGTCAGGCAATTAACAGCATGAGAAACATGAGCCAGATAAAAACACACCTCTGTTCCAGATATATCAGAGTGAGATAGACAGGATAGGAAGACAGACAGACAGACAAACACACTTTTATAAAATTCGGAACCTTTTTTAATAACCTTCTTATTAATCCATTGAATATAACAACGGTGGTTGCCACCAGGTGCTGTGAATATCACACAGACAACTTCTTGCAAGTGCATCCTTCAAACAAATTCATGAAGTGACCGTATGGAGTAGTATTTGCAATGAATACCATCTTTCTTTGGAACCTTCTCAGCCACTTCCTGCCATGTTGGTGCTGTTTCTGAAGGACAGGGAATCCTGGTTATTATAGAACCACTGCTATATACATATCTATTGTCCTATTTCACATCTTTGGGCTGACTCTCTAATGACTATCACCCGGATACTGCATGCAACAATGTGATGAGGAGCCAACCGCCGTTAGAACTGGACATGTGTGACACTCACGCCACTGGGATGGCACATGTTATTCTTGTAGAACATGTAGAAGGTGCATGGTGATGCCCAGGTAGCAGCAGCACAGCCTTCCTGGAGCAGCACTCCTCCCATGACAATGAGACACTGTTTGTAGAGTGGCATGTTATGGTAGGGCCCAAGCATCCAGCCAGTTTCTGCACAAAGGAGTGTCTTTCCTCCATGATAGCCAGGTTTTTGATCAAATAGCCAGAATCCAGTCTAAATAGTAACAAGGTCACTCTGGCCACCAACACATGCATGGTGAGATTATCGCCAAGGCATGCAGTTCTCACAATTCTTCCCTAAGTTAGCAAGAAGGCGGTCTTCTGAGAAACCCACTTCAGTTCGGCAGCCTGCATGGACTCATACCGAGAGATCCTATGCAGGGCTCTTGGTGGTGAGTGGTGGAAGGAGGAGTCTTGATCCCTTCAGACAAGTAGTGATACGTTTATTAGCCCCCAGCAAGACACCATCCATGGTGCTATGATGCACTACAGTGGCCAATGACATACCCCTATAGCGTAGACTTTCTTCAGTCTAGCAGTCTCTACAGGAAGGTGAGTACTCTGGGAACCAGAAAGGCAGTGCATATAATCGATAGGTGAACACCATTCTCAACTGAGAGCACAGAAGGTCTAGGCGCTCTTGAGTTGAGAAAGGTTTCCAGCACTGCTGGGTCACATTGCTTAACCCGTCAACTGCTCACTCCAAGGGAAGCACTTGACCTGGCTGAAGCTGCTAAAACGCTGCTAAAGATGGCTATACAACAGAGGTATTAACCGCAAATACTACAGCACTGGTATCCTAGAACTCCCCTTGTGTGCTTAAGAGAGAAAACGATTTTCCCGCGATACGCGTCTCATTATTACGCTCAAAACAGTGACACCTTCCAGGGTGAGCGAGACACATCCATTAGCATGCAAATGCAATTACACTAGTGGCATAAACAGATTTGATGATCTGCAGTCATAGTCATTAAGCGCTAATTTCAGTTACAGACAATAAACGGCTTATTAAGACACAAAAATAAAAAAACACAACTAAGTAGAATGATGTGTGCATGTCACACGTTTAGCCTTCAGTTTAGCTTCATTCAGAAGCTTTACAGCTGTAAAGGAAGATGTAGATGAAGATGGTGGGATGTCACACAGCAGTGGCAGTGGTGATGACATTTGTTTGTTTTTCTTTAATCAGTTAAGGCACGCTCTGTCATCAATCAATCTTGATATGTTCATAACTGTGCCATAAAATACCTTTATGACGATTGGCCTCGATATCACTAAGCCTGGAGTGTAGCGAGCTGGCTTTCAAACAGAAACGGGGAAAAAGCCATGATTCTGATTTCCTGTTTCTCGCCAGCTCGTAGCGAATAAAATGTGATGACACA
The DNA here is from genome assembly GCA_022985145.1 of Pangasius djambal. Classification (NCBI taxonomy): domain Eukaryota; kingdom Metazoa; phylum Chordata; class Actinopteri; order Siluriformes; family Pangasiidae; genus Pangasius; species Pangasius djambal. The sequence continues at coordinate 25,192,173 of CM040985.1, read as the reverse complement.
CGTGAGGTTTGGGGCAGTTAGATATGGAATCGCAAATATGACAATCCTGTTGACCTTCCATGGACATTATTACAGTACAACTGCTGCACAAACCATGTTATTTGGCAGTGAGTAACATGGTTTTAATTATGTACTTGAGTATTTGTGCTATAATGATGTTCATAAAATGTATATATAATGAGCTGTGCAGTATATCCGTCATGTTAAATATGCACGAGCAACATTTTTTTTTTGACAGATTTTGCATGTGTGAAACCTCTTATTTATACCCCTGGGAAAATTCTTGGAATTTTTTTCAAGAATGACAATTTGTTTGCATAAATAAATAAATAAATAAATAAATCAGTAATTCAAGTAAAAACGTATAGCGCAATTACTGACAAGTTGCAATGATCTATAACATTTATTAACGATAAAATAAAAATGAATTAGCATTTGTTATTTAACGTTTATTTAACACGTTATTTGTGAACGCTGCTACTGCCATTACGTCTAGGTTCTAACTTTATCCTTAAGACAGCCACGTATCCATTGCTCACGAAACGCCACGACGCTGGACCAGTGCCGTGCTTACGAGGGAAAGGACTAGTACGAGGTCTTTTTGAAACCTGGCTTATGAACCGGTTCCGTTTGCCACGGCATCTTCTTTTAACTCTGCGCAACCCTCCAGCACACAACAGTTTTAAAATAGCTGCTTCTCTCTGCTGGCTGTGATCACCCGGGGGACAGTGTCGATGTGTTTTTCCACTCCGTTTCATGTCGCACCGGTTTCTTTCACACCTAATTCACCTTTTCTGTAAATGATCTCTAGATTTTACCCTTGTCAGGTGCTGTTACCCTGCTAAATAATATGTTTTTATTGGCATAGGCATGAGACATAGACATAACTTGCACTTCTACCTCTGAGAAGTACCTTTTTTTTTGGGGCATTTACTCATTATTTCAGCGCTATGAGCTTCGCCTTCTTTGGAAGCGGCTTTCAAACCACAATTAGATCCTACTGTGCAGTTTCACTGCCCATCTTTCCTGTGCCTGATGAATGCCTTGACTATTTATAAATTACCAGCTGCTTTCCTGGTTATAAATCTGCCAGTCAGTTTTAAAGTGGGAGGGGCATACTCTCGCTCGCCTGTCAATCACAAGCATGCTAGAGAAACACATGGTGACTGTGAGCTCATGTATGTGGAAGAGGGCAGTTAGCATTTTGCAGAGAAGAAGTGCACTTAAGAAAACCTTTCTTCTCTTGATCATGAAGGATACCAATAATGTTAATAGACGACTTGCCATGAATAGACATTCACTCACTCACACACACACACACACACACACACACAGCGAGCTTGCAGGGCCCTGGTTTGGGAGCCTTTATTTGGTTCAGCAACTCCTTTAATTCGAGTTTTCCTTCATTTCCGCACAAAGTCAAAGTGCGACAAAGGAGTGAACATCCATCAAAAAAGATTTCACGCTTCTTCCAAGACTAATTCTCCATCATCCCGTCACACTTCTCACTTCTCGCTTCCTCACGCCAGTGCACTGTGCGTTCCGTGTTTAGTGTCCTGTTCAGTTTTTACAGCAATAATAACTGCACCGTCAAACGTCTCTTCTCGCCAGTGATGAGCAATTCAAGCACCTCTGATGGAAGTGTGAGTCTCCTGCCAAGCGTGGGGGCTATCTGAGCCTGAGCAATGAGGACAACAGTAACATCAGCTTTCTGTTTCACACGTACAGATGGCGTTTCAACGCCCAGCTTTAAAGCAGCTGAACACAGTCTCCGTAATAGAAACGTGATCTTTTATAACCAGTTGATTAGAGAAACTGAGGAAAACAAGGTTTGTGGTTGAAAAAAAGTGACTACCAGGAGGCACCAGCAGGAGGTAAGTTCAATCATAAGGCAGGATGTGAAGTCGATCCTATTTTCAGCATTTTTAATACAGATAGCAATTATTCTTACCATAGTATAAGCTACATGTGTATGTATGAAAACAATGGTATGACATTATATGGTAATGATATAATACACGGTATGATATGTAAGTAATAACACACGCATCTGTCCCTGTGTACTAGCTGTTACTATAGAAACGACAACATATAAGAACGAGCGCATTAATACAAACGTTCACGTTACAGCCGGAGCTACCTGCGCTCGAACCCGATTGGTCATTCAAATGCACCGTGGTACACTGATATTATAATACGTTACATTTATGGTAAACTTTCGAAATATATTGTGGATTGCTAATAAGATATCTTGCTAATATCTCAGTTTGACGCACCGCCACTCGAGTGAATCTTGAATCTTGTGTTTTATAGCGTGGCTGTGGCTCAAAGAACAGAAGGAACATGAGGTTTTAAAATACCTCAGTGTCTCCGCTGATCTATAAAAACATAAAAAATAAAAAAAATAATAATAATACCCTAGTGTAGTCTACAGAACGAAGAGGGGAACTCATTCCACCATCAGTGAGATTAGACCTCAGGCGATGTGTGTGGCGCAGGAGGCGGTGGGATTCAGACGCAGGTGCTACAGTCACAGCTAGTGTGTGTGTGTGTGTGTGTGTGTGAGAGCAAGTCTGGGTGTCTTAAATGCCTGCCAAATGAATAAATGTAAATGAGATTGTATTATGGCAGCGCAGACAAAAAAAAAGGGATTCCATTGTACTACTTTTTTTCCCCCCTCTTTCTTTCATATGACACACTCATTGCTTTATTCTCTGAGGATTCTGCAGCCTCGTGTGGTTTTCCTGAAAAGGCATAAACAGCAATATTGCCGCGCAATGGTTCATTATATTGTCGCAATATCTCATTATTCCCTCCCATCAAAGTGGCACATCGGAACACAGTCTCGTCTCCACACCTGAAAATGACAAAGCAGCACGGCAACACGGGGAAAAATGAACAAAAACACACAACAAAGAGCGAGGAAATTACAGGGGTGTATACAAGCGCTAACAACGGGTCAAAGAAAGCAGGGCGTTTAAATGTGACATCTATCCTCATGTAACTTCGTATAGAAGTTGGGATGGATACTTTTGACGCACAGTTTCTTTTCCAAAAACGGCTGAATCCGCAGGTAAGCCAATGAACGGATTTCAGCAGGAAATGATTTTCATAGAAAGGAAGTCCCAATTTCTAGGAATAATTCAGGTTTAAGCTTCTATTTCACGAAATATTCCAAACAGGATGTACAACATGAGCAGCACTGCTAACAGATTTTCTTTTTTAACCTCACTCATCCGTTTAAAGCACAAATCTGAAACCGTGATTATAACCTCCGACGTATGCGGTATCGATTGTTTAAGGCCACCTCGTTCTCTCTGAAGGCCAAATCTCTCAGAAATCTGACGGCAGCGTCCTCCTGCTACAGCCTGACAGCCAGGGAGAAAATCTGCGGATAAATATTTGTTTGCCTAGACGAAAGAGGCAGCGCTAATCGGTTTTCTCAGGGCCGAAAGAACTCTTTCGCCTGTCACCTCATTCCACGCTGAGCTCAGAGCAAATATGACCTCAAAACACAGACCTGCCTGTCACTAGTGTACATTAAAAATGCTATGGTTTGGTGTGTAAGACTCTGCACTAGGGACTGGAGGCTGGCGAATTCAAATTCCAGCACTACCACAAAGCCATGCAACAAGTGCAACACGCCCTACTTGCGCTATCCAGACTGGCCGGTTTAACAGGAACAGGAATAGGAATCATGTGGCAGCAGCGCAATGCATAAAATCATGCAGACGCAGGTCAAGAGCTTCAGTTAATGTTCACATGAAACATATCAGTGTCTAGAGTTTCCTCAAAACGGTGCAAAAAACATCCAGAGACTCCATGAAGCACTGACTCGGATGCGGAGTCTGAGGCAGACCAACTATTTGAAGGCCCTCGGCATGGCGTTGCACGTTTTCTGAGGTTATGTCAACATTAAAACACGCCCGATGTGACTTTTATTAATATTGTTAATATAGATTACAGCTTTTCGTTCATTTCTTTTTAGGACGGAAACTCGGCTCATATATCGGCTAGTATTCCAAGTTTAAGTATTTGAGCAGCTTCTGATCTCCTGGCACACAGCAGTGTCTAGAGTTGACACATAACAGTGCAAAGAAACAAACAAAAAAAACCCATCTGCGGGTGGAAAGACTGGTTTGAGCTGACAGGAAGTCAACAGTAACTCAAATCACCAATCGTTGCATCCGTGGTGAGCAGAAAAGCATCTCAAAAAGCACAACACACTGAAGCTTGATGCAAGTCATGCCAACTTGGGGTGCCCTGTCTGTCATTTTCAGCGTTTAGTATCAATAAAACAGATCATGGATTAGATTGTGAATCATTAGCGCACCCTAATCAGGGGAGAAAAACAAAACAAAACAGTGCACGTCTCTAGAACTGGAGTGATGTAGCTGAGGCTGAGGAAGTGTCAGAGCCAGAATTCACACATGGCATTTCTACCTTTTTTTTTTTTCCCAGTTCATTAAAAAAATCAGGAGTGTACACACTCCATACAGATAAATGAGTGCAATTTATCCTACTCTGCTCCAGGCAGACTTTTTTGTTAGCGTGCGATCAGCTTGGACCCTTTTTAACACTGCTCGCTCTGATAGCTATTCACACTGGATTCTCGTCACACTGTTTTCCTGGTGCCATGTAACCGTAGAGAAACCATCCACCTGACGTAAGTCTGCCTTGTTTCAGATGTGCACCACACGACAGTAAGGAAACCGAAAGCTCTGAGTGGCCGCGTCTAAATAACAAGATCCTCCAATTATTTTTACTGACCAAAAAAAAAAACCCCACAGCCCCGCCTTCCTGTTTTCTAATCGCCCACAATACCAAGGCTATCTTGGAAAACAGGGTTGCTACACACTCCTTCTCCATCCAAACATGATTACACTCGCATTTTCAGGGCATCGCAAATTATTTCATCATTCAGTCGGGTAATGTAAACCTGGCCAGTGAGTGTCACGTCTGCGCTGCAGGATTTCAATGATGTGCCAAATGTTGCAAACAATGCTGAATCCTGCTGTCACAGATATACGACACGAGCAAGGCAAAAACAAGCGAAAATTCGACCTGGATGGCACATCTTTGCAAGGAGATGAGTTAAAGTTAGCTAGCTGAATTAACTCTCTCCTCACTGTACTGTCTATCTGTAGGTAGATGGAGAGTCTGTTTGGGATTTTTTTTTTTTTTTTGGTCACTCAGCTTGGGCAAAACTTGAGCTGATCCAACATGCCTATCTAAATGTCCAGTGTCCATGAACAGAACATCTTAGGCTGGAAAAAAGATTGCAACATCCAGGCTGTCTTGAATGAACTTACACTAATAGGTCAAAACAATGTGCACCCTTACTAATTATTGAGTTCAGGTGTTTCAGCCACACCCATTGCCAACAAGTGCAAAAAAATCAAGACCTCCTTACTCAAGATCTCCTCGCACCAACACAGTGAAATCGGTCGTACTGAAGAGCTGAAGGCTACAAGTCAGTTGGGGAAATTTCTGCCCTGCTGGATTTGCCGCGGTCAACTGTAAGCGCTCTTGTTGTGAAATGGAGGCGTCTAATGAAGCGGTGGACCACGCAAACTCACAGAGCGGGGGCGGTAGCGCATAAAAAGTTTCATCACTTACTACAGAGTTCCAAACTGCCTCTGGAAGAAGCATCAGCACTGTGTGTCTGGAGTTTCATGAAATGGGTTTCAATGGCAACTGCACACAAGCCTGAGATCATTATGTGCAATTCCAAGTGTGGGCTGGAGTGGTGTAAAGCGTCACCACTGGACTCTGGAAATGTGTTCTCTGGAATGATGAATCACGCCTCACTATCTGGCAATCTGATGGACGAATCTGGCCAGGAGAACGCTACCTACCAGAACGCCTAGTGCCAACAGTTAAGTCTGGTGGAGGAAATGATAATGGTCAAATAATTAGACAATCGTATGCTTCCAACTTTGTGGCAAAAGATTGGGGAAGGCCGTTTCCTGTTCCAGCACGACTGTGTCCTTGTGCACAAAGCCAGGTCCATACTTGAAATCCAGTGGCTTGCACAGAGCCCTGACCTCAACCCACTAAACGCAGCCAGTGGGCACTAATTTCCACAGACAAACTCTGTAGAAAGCCTTCGTTATAGGAAGAAAGCAACTCCATATTAATGGCCATGGTTTTGGAATGGGATGTTCAACAAGCTCATATAGGTATGACGGTCTACATACTTTTGGCCATGTAGTGTATATGTTGCTTAAAGTAGAAGAATAATCAAGTAGTCCTTGATAATAATTAAAATCGCTAGGTATCGCAAGAAGGCTGGAGTGAGTACAGTAGTACATTTAATAATAAATAATGCTGATAATCATGATTGCACATAAACATATAGCTAGCGTAGATTAGAGTCAAGGTGCTGTTTGCAAATTTGAAAAATGCCAAAAACACCCCCCTCAGTGTGCAATTACTACTCGCCAACGTAGTCTTCTCAACTTCCGCGTCTACAGAGTGACGTCAGATCTACTTTTAAGTAGACTTACAGCAGTATTTGCTTTAGATCAGTTAATATACCGACATTGTACTTGGTTAAATCTATAACATATATGACACAACTAATCACTGTTCTGAGAAGGTAATCATCAACGTCAGAGTCATCAGTAACGTTAGCCGGGTAGCTGTTTGCCGAGCTACTCGCTAACGTCCGCTGGTTAGCTTGCTGTTAACGCTACTTGCTTCTGTCCTCTGCAGTTTCTGTACGGCAATTTTAGTCCAAAATATTGCATACATGTTTGAAGTTCACTGTAGTAGTAGTAGTACAGAAAAGAACCATCGAAATCCCAAGGAGGGAAATGACATCATTACAACTTGCGCATTACCGCTTACGAAGCGCCACAAATGCAGCATTAGAACGCGCAGACACGGATCTCTATTGCTCATCATTCCTTAAGCTGAATGAATAGCTGCATTTGTATACAAGAGGCTCCGTGAAGCACTGACTCGGCTGTGGAGTCTGGGGCAGACGGGCGGTCTGAAGATGTGTTTGTCTGTATGGAGATTGTATGTCGTTGCACATTTTATTCATGTTGGTAGTCTGCTGTTCAGAATTCGATTGCTTTCTTTCACCTTTCAGTTAAAGATGATGTTCTTGAGCTCTAAAATGAGTTAAAAAAAAAAAAAAAAACTAGCTGTAAACAGAGTTCACTTAACTACCTGCAGGTGAGGTGGGAACATGATTCAGCTTTCTACCTGATTATGGCCTTGAACAACTGTTATAAAAAAAAGAAAAAGAAAAAAAAACTCTTCTATAACTGTCTTTTCACTCTCAGATCTCCCTTTCCTTATATTTCCTTTTACTGGCTCACCATTGCAGCATAAATTATTTCATGAAAAAAAAAGATGGCCTGTAAACAGAATGCCACTCCAAAAAGTGAAACAATTTCCCCAACACTGCAAATGAAGTCTGTATACACACCCACACACACACACACACACACACACACACACACACACACACCAGCCATCGAGAGGAGTCCCGAGCGCTGCAATAGTCTCTGGAGCCTGATTTCTATCGGTATTGTTTATATTGATCGTCACTTAGGTGAAAAGACAGAACAGTGCGAAGTAGTGAACGCAACAACTGAACAAGAACGGAGGTTCTCTGTATGCTGAGCGTGTCAGTCCCCCCGCCGCGCTTCCGTCTGTCTGACAGCAGATATACTATTCCACTGGGAGAAATCACCCAGATGGATATCTACAGTCCTTACATAAAGATCACGCACCTGCTGTCGTACAAATTCGTAGGTAGCTGGAGTATGCATTGTTAGCCATAACATTACAAACAATGCATTAAATAAGTTACGAAATAAAGTGACACAAACCGATACACTATCAGTGAGTGAACATTATCTACCCTCGAGAGCTAACTAGCTGTAAGGATGACATCAGACGAGTGATAATAAAGCTTACCTGTTACAGTCCACGTGAAGCAGCAAATGACTGGCGCTTATGGACAAAGCAATTTTATGCCATTGACCGTCAGCTAGTCTATATGGGAAGGTCTCAGACCGCTGTTTTCCTTTGTGGCGATATTTGTAGCGGATTTCCTCCCGAAGTCCACTACTCTCCAGTTCAAAGTAGCTGGAAGGAAAAAGAGCACAGTTGTAACATGGATTGCTAATAATAACCTACCGCTTTATTATGGTTTACCAGCTGCAAACACAAATATAACTGCCAGGCAAGCGAAACAGTCGCTATCTGCCGAAACAAGGCTAATTAGTCGTAGCTAACAACTTCACAACGTATGGAGAGCTAGGTAGCTAATTAAGTGAATATAGATTAAGGGAAACTAACGACAGTATGAATGAATGGGGCGTAGATAAATGTTGTGTTCCTTATTACATCGCAAGTATTTGATACTGTTTAAAAGTGTGAGGCGACTGAATGTTGTACTAGCAGGAGAGTGTGCACTGTAACTCTGTCCTTAGCTCCTCTGTTTAGGTCTTTACCCGCTCTGATCTCTGCACTTTCCTCAGTCCACTGCTGCACATGGTGTGGTCGTGATTCTCGGTGAAATGTTTTATGACAGTCCCGAAATGGCTATTCATGAGTAGTAAGTGTGAGCTGTAAATGTCTCTGTGTATGTGGTGGGTCTTGCTCATTTTGTAGCTGAGACATAAACACAACGAAGCTTTTTTAAATAGAGCTAGCTGTCAAAGTCATAAGCCGGCTAAATAACATAGCAATAGCAGCTAGTCTTCGTTAGATAGCTAGCTATCAATAGACTGACATTCGCTGCTTGTGTAAAAAATGTTACACCAACAAACCTCTTCCAGTTTTAATGCAAGAGGCAGCGCAGCAGCTGAACTCAGTACTGGTGGCGTTTCATGATGACTCGGATGCGGAACCGATCGCACGCCAATGGACGAGTAATGGAACGTCTTCAAGAACAGTCATTTGGACTGACTTCCATAGTGTTTACATAGGCACATCAAAATCATCCCAACCTCTACGGTCAGAAGGACCTTTGGTAAAGGAAGACCCACGGCATCAGCTTTTTTTTGTTGTTGTTCGTTTGTTTCTATAGGCGCACACAGCATCGCTGCAGACTCTGCAAATGGACAGTCGCATCATGAACAATTGAAAAACTGGAGTGGCCATACATCAAGCCTAACAAGATAGATTTCTATTTTGTTCCCCCAATAAAAGTGAGAAAGGCTTTAGATCAACCGAATAGAATCGGAAAGCTTGCACCATTAATAAACTCTTATTGAGCGAGGGATCCTTTCTGAGCAGAGCTTGCTATTTTATTTTTGCCCATCACCATCACGTTTCCCTCAACTCTCCTTCCAAACAGCAGGCATTAATATGCATGAAGTCTGAAAGACACCCTGCTCAGTGGAATACCAAACAAGGCTTCACAAGCCAAGAGATGTTTTTTGGTCTCCACTACTTGCTTATTCTGAGAAAGAGTGACGGTTTCCCATGGCGGCGTCGCCAGTCGACTCGGCACTGAGACATCAAGGGTAACAGAGCTAAGATTCAACAACAGACATCATTTAATATCTGAGGTAATTAAAACAAAAGTGAATAAACCAAAAGGAATCCATTCTACAGTGACCACAGCGTGTACAGCTTATGCCCAGTGAGAACGCTGAGTTAGCCTGTCAATGTAGGTCACGCAATAGTTCATATCTGATGGCTGCCACCAGTATTTTACTTTCCTTAGAGTGATATAACCATTAAATCTTGAGCGCAAAAAAGTCCAGTTTTCATATTTCAGAAGAAAAAAATGAAATCGATCGTCTGGTTTCTCAGCTGTTTCTTGCGTAGTTAAGTGCGTGATGTTACATGTATTCTCGTTAAACAAGACTCGAAATCAACTGAGCCGAAAACAAGGCTAAATGAATCAAGACATGCTTTGCAGGAGACCATGTATACATGGTAATGATATCAAAACAGATTTTACTGCTCAAAACTGTCAGTTTCCAAAATTGTGGACTTTTTGAAAGTTCTGCAAAAAAAAGTCCAGTTTCATGTTTTCACACTGATGTAAAATGAAATGTGCATGTCAATGTGTAATGTGAAATATTAACGTCAATGTACAGAGCTATCACTGTTAATGCTGAACTGGTAGCAGACAGTATGTCGCATCTAATACTGAACTGAAAATGTGTGTGTTAGAGGTACTACAGTGAAGTAATTAATGTCCACGAGGCATTGTTTTTATGTAGTTTTAAATGGAATTCTCTTGGGCACGAAGGTGATTTTCTGTATCCTTCTGCCCTCATTTTGGGGATCTGTAACCGGTTGCACTTCCTGGTTTGCCAGAATGACATCTGGGCCTTAAGGGGCATCAGCCAGTCCTTGAGGAGGGCTTGACAAGGCAGAGTCGCTACATAAATTGTTTCTTCTCTCTTGAGAGGGTTTTCAGGGCATCGTGATAAGCAGAGTATGGCCTTCCGACGGTGATTCGACACACTGAATACATCCAGTGTATATTGCTGTACGATCTTAAGTGGCCACTCCTGCCGTCCTCGGATGCCTCGGGAAATGGAGTTTTGCATCCTGATTCCTAGCACCGTGACATCACGAGACATTGCTTGTTGTCAAGTCAGATGAAGAGGCAGAGGAGAGGGTGTTTTTTTTTTTTTTTTTTTTTAAATAAACTTTATTGTCATTGTGCAGAGTACAAGCACAGAGCCAATGAAATGCAGTTTTTCGCATATCCCAGCTAGGACGCTGAGGTCAGAGCACAGGGTCGGCCATGATATGACACCCCTGGAGCAGATGTGGTTAAGGGTCTTGCTCAAGTGGCCAACAGCAGCAGCCTGACAGTGCTGGGGCTTGAACCCGCGACCTTCCAGTCAGTAACCCAGAGCCTTAACCATTCAAGGGAACCTTACGTCTGAGCCACTATTATATTATCTCTCTCCACAGCGAGCGATATGTGTGTGTGTGTGTGTGTGTGACCACTATGAACAGCACAAAGTGAGAGCACACTGCAAAGATTTGGTTTCTATTTCGACATCGCTATACTGGTTTTGCTGCTAAGAGAATAAGTGGACGCTCTGAAACCCTGGCTCTGCCGTGTGCTCCATGCTGTGACTGCTGACGAATTAACGGTATATTTTCAACCTCAACTGATTAGACGTCGGTTCAGCTGTAAAATGTCTGAAAGCGTTCGATAAAAGATTCAGCTGTGGCATCTTTAATGGCTGTAGTATCTCTAATAAAGAGTGCAAGGATGGCCAGCCTGAGAGCGAATAACAATATTAGACTGCATGGTTATTAAAAGAGAGCCCCAGGTGCTGACTTTGTGGGCGTGTGGTCATGATTGATATTGGATATGGAGGGGTTTTACATTGGTTTGTGATGACTTTAATATGTCTAGTGGTCAAAACATGCCACAATTTTTAATACGGATCCCAACTGGAAGCCATCACAAAACATTTTAATCCTATTAGCAAATGTCTCAAAGCGCTCTACATTGCTTATAGTACTAAGTGTATTTGTATTTTTTATTTATGTATTTATGTGCATATACGTGAAAATGGTGGTGGCCTTACTTCATGTTAAGCTCATGTTAGGAACTTAATACAACATTGTTGTCCAACACACATTAGCTACATACTTAGTTCAGCTCTGGCTTACCGTGACCTCTTTCATTTATTTTATTAAAAGTGAACAATTATAGGAGTGGGGATATATATACGTCTGAAAGCAAAGTGCAGACCCTGGAGAGCGAAGGGAAACAAAGCTTGCATGTCTCAGTGCTTGACAAAGGGAACAGAAACAGAACGGCTCTACACGCTCACTTCACTTGTGAATACCTTTGTGTGTGCACCATTCAGGGCACTTAATAGCCGCGCTTACTGATAATGTTCTACACGCTCAAGTTGCGATCCTTCAACCTTTTGGCCATGCACACAATCAGCGTACTTGTTGAAAAAAATGGGAGTACATACAAAGAAAAGACCCCAAGCCCTCGGTGAATCATGGTGATGGATTTTTGAAGATTAGGGGCTGTCTGCTGTTTGGTCCATGGTCTCTTGAACATCATGAATTGCATTACGGGCAATTAGACCTTTCTGCTAGAATATTAGGACTCGGACAGAAATGGGTTTTAAAAAGAGTATTACCCTACGCCTACATCTTAGGCAACATAGAAATGTTTGAAGGACATAAAATCGGCATTTTTGCAATGGTTATCTCAGTCTCCAGATTTAAACCCTATTGAAAGGCTGTGGTCTGTGTTGAAGAGGGCACAAACCATACAGTATAAAGCAGCCTTAAATGTTCTGCATGGAGAAAACGTTCTGCATCCCCTGCCTTCTCGCCAATTTGTTCTTGCCAATTTCCACCCGCTAGCAAACACTCCCCAGGTACCAACTGGAGAGGGTGGGGCGAAAAACACGCGTCCTCAGAGGCACCTTCAGATCTTTTCAAACTACTACTCATGCTGTGTCACAGGACAGCATCACACACTCGGAGGAAAGCGTTATCGGTCCGCTTCCTCATACAGAGCTCACAGACACCCACTTGGTTAGAGTCACTGATTGACAGAGGAGAAAGAGAGAGTTGATCAACTTAACAGCATGGCAAGGGATCTGAACCAGCGAGCTCCTGATCACAGGGCGAACTCCTTGACTGTCACCCGGGAGCCATTCTGGCTTATTTTTGTAAGCATGAATGTATCTGCACTCCACGTGTGCACATAACACACAAGTCTTAATGATAAATGAACATTTTCTTAAAGACACATATGAGCATTACCGGTCTCGCCTCACCCATCACAGTATGAGAGAGAGTCTCACGCTAAAAAAATGTCTCACACACAAAAACCTTTGGCAATTTGTTAGGATGTAATAAGGCTTATTGTGCAGACACACGGCAGACTGTACTGTGTGTCTGGATGCAGTCTGTTAGATACAGGAATCAGATTGCATCAGAACCAGAATTCCACAGACCTGTGTGTGTGTGTGTGTGTGTGTGTGTGTGTGTGTGTGTACTGAGAGTCTCAGCAGTATTGCATAAAGAGGCCACATGTCTCAGTACTATTTCTAGACCACCAAGACAAGTCTTGTAGAACAGGGAAGAGCGAAATATGGAAGGTGTGGCCTTAGACAGACGAAATCTGAAATTAGACACATGTCGATCATCAGTTAGCTAGCTACGTCTGTCGGCTCCATTTTGAAAGTGGCGCTGGACAGTGACTCTGTGATGCAGAGGTTAGGATAGAATAGAATAGCTTTGTCCTGATACCAGGACAATGCAAACAGGTTTGCACACACCGCTGTTATATGAATAGAGAAAACGTATGTATAATAGAAATAATAGAATACTGTACATAATGGGAAGACGTGCAAAAAAAAAAAAAAAAGGATAATATGAAGCTATTTTGAGTGCAATTTAAGTGCACTGATCTTGTCAGTTATGCCATCAAAATATCTCCCTCATGCATACCTTGAATATTAACTTCATGTTAATTACTTTGGCCAGTGTTGCTGATGTGATTTACAGAGGAGTGAGATCTTCCATCTCATTATGCTCCCTTGGACTCCCAGGAGTCAGCAAGGCCATTTTCAACAGTAGGTAATGTCAAGCGACTTGTGCTTAGCTTTAGCAGTTTCCATAGTAACACCAGCACAAGACGTGTTATGTGAATCTTAAAACAATTAACACAGTTCGGAGCGATCTCCTTTCAAGCCAAGTGAACATTAACAGTTCCATAAATAATAAGGCAGGACATTAGCCGTAGCTTGTCACCATTTTGGACAGGCATTCACAACATCACGTTAGCATTAGCGTGGATCTTGACAGCTCATTTCTCGTCTCAAGAGACTGACAGCGCAATTCGCATCCCAGTGAAGAAAAGTAAATAGAGATTCAAGCGTGAATGAGCACCAAAGTAAATGACATTGTAGTATAATTGCTGTGACTGAGCAATTTTAGATATCATTGTTTGAATTTAGCTTGTGCTGTGATGTGATGTGACTGTGATGTGATGTGATGTGTAACTACACTCTAAGAGCTTCTTTGGTCAGTCAGCTCTGAATCCAAAGCAGTGACATGTACGCTCCGGTCTACTACAAAGCAACGCTGATCCTTATTCCTCACTAGGCTTAAGAAATTCCTGTATAAAACCGTATAAATCTGAATAAACTGAAACTTACGCAGTATATTTTCACAGACGGTGATGTCGCGGTGTAGCATACTTTTATGCTAACTCTAATATGTACACTATTTTATTTCTTTAAAACTGTATAACCTTTTTAAATGTATAAATTTGTTTACTGAATAGTGAAGAATGAAGAACGAGTTTAACTGTGGCTCAAAGACCAACATGACCTTGTTTCTGGACAAAAAAAATGAAGGAAGTATGGCCTCGAAAGAAAGGCTGCAGGAACTGGAGAGACAAACTAGTGTTTTTTTTTTTTTTGTCTGTAAATAAATTTCCCCATCAAGAAATGCTGTTTTTTTCTTCAAAACATCATTCCGAAACCTCACGATCCTCGAGGTATACGTCTCTTTGAGCTTATGTTACATGATTTATATCTTTTAAAAAAAAAAAAATGTCAAAGTCCCAAAAAAAAAAAAAAAGAAGATATTTACACTCATCACCGAACGGTTATGTTTTCAGTGAAATGAGTACACCAGTGGGGAAAGAAAAAAAGAAAAAGAAAAAAAAAAAGCGCAAGGCTTTCAGGGGATTCCACTGGGAGCTTTGTTTGCGCTGTGAAATGCTGTCCATGCACAATCAAGTAATCACAAAAATCCTACAGTCAGCTGTTACAGCCCGCTACGAGAGCTCTTTAATAAGCCATCATTGAGACAGAAAGTCATAAACCAGCTCAGTCGGCTTTTATACCGCGCCCTATTCGTTACCGGCCATTATCATGGCTTTTATCCACTAAAGGCTGAATTACACAGGGATGATAAACTACATACGTATACACTGAGGGAATGTACTAAAACAAATATTTCGTGTTCTTCAAAGGACGTTACGTGCAAAGTTTCATCAGCTTTTCACCTCGAGGCCGAAGATACGAGAATTAGTCCAAGATTCAGTTGCAGTTCATCCGAAATAAGTCATTTGTTCTTATTATCTTAGTAGGACGATGAGGGATTTTGGTGGTCCAGTGGGGAATGGGTAGATATCTTTGTGCCTCGGGGCATTGACACATCTGGGCTAGTTTCAGGGTTTTTTTTAGTACATAGCAGCTACGGACTACAATCCCCAGCACAACACTCAACCGGCACGTTCGTCATCTCCTGAGATTTGATCACACACACCTGGTTCCAGTTACACACACACCCTATACAAACAGACCCTGCACATCCAATCAGTGCGAAGTACCACTCAGTGAGCTCCAGAATGTGATGTTTTCATTAGCTGATCAAATTAGTAGACATGATTTTAAAAAAACCTAATAATAACATTAATAATAAAAAAAGTATTCTTATATATTAATTGCTGCATTTACTCATTTTATTATCTATACCACAGGCACATGGATTTAATTCATTAGGACTAAAATGGCATTCCGCGGTTTAGGCACTGAAAGTGAAATGTCAAACGGTTTTGACCATCGCTGTACGCTGTCGTTCATACAAATGCAACTGTTTATGAAGCAAAATTAAGATCTTCAAGGAAGAAAAACGGGCGTACCTGTAGTCCGACTCGTGGATGGAGAAGAGAACTCCAGATGTGGATGCCTTCTGCTGGATGGAAGCCATGAATGTGAACTCGTTTTTGTTCCTGAGCAAATCCAGTATTTGTTCCGTGATTTGGGAGGGAACCTGAACGTTTCTCTGCGCATCTGCAAACAAAACAGGAACAAACGGCGGGGCATGAAGACAAACGTGAGCCTACAAGTCCATTAGCAGGAACTGTATTGATTTCAGTTTACTCTCAGTTTGAAATTTCCGTAATGAGCTTCACGTAATTCTGTTCTAGGTAGCGGACTTAGGCTTAGACAGCTGTGCTGCACTCCTCCATGCTGACTGCTCCTCTATCGAGACGTGACTAATTGGAAGCGGTGTTTGAAAAAGAACAGAGAGAGTCCCTCTGCTAACTCTGCACACTGAGCTATCTTTTAGCTGCTTTATTCTCATCACAACACAAAGCATCATCATGTTGTGTTTGCTCATTTAAATCAATCGTTTGTCCCCTTTAACCCAAATGTCAAACGCAATTGACCAAGACGTGTCTGGTGTCTGGGGTTCGCCTCTTTATTCTTACATTAGAGCCTGCAATGTAAAACAAGTAAGTTTATAGATTATAGTGAGCTGCATGTTTAAGTCAATACACGCTTCCACAAACAGCTTTGTCAAGTTGTTCAACGTTTTAAACAGACTTGTTTGTGTGTTTTATGACACTGTATGACCCACTCTATATAAAATGATCAAAGAGATGTTGCAATGCTACAAATCTAAGGCTCGGGGACTCCAGTGAACCACAGCGGGAGCCATTATCTCCAAACAGAGAAAACTTGGAGCAGTGGTGAATCTTCCCAGAAGTGGTCAGCTTACCAAAACTCCTCCAAGCATGTATCAACAACTCAAAGTCACAAACAATCCCAGATGAACATCTAAGGAACTGCGGGCCTGAATTAAAAATGGTACCCATGGGAGAGGTGCAAGGCGAAAACCATTGCTAACCAAGAGGAACGGAAAGGCTTGTCTCACATTTGCCCCAAAAAAAAAAAAAAAAAAAAAACCCACCTCGATGACCCCCCAAGTCTTTTGGGACAATGTTCGGTGGACTGATGAGTCACATTTGTGTTAGATCTGGTGAAAAGCACAATAAGGGCATCTCACACTTCACAATAGGTACATCATACCAACAGTGAAACATGGTGGTGGTAGTGTGATGGTGTGGAGATGCTTTACTGCTTCAGGCCTAACTGACAGGATGATAACTTCTGCTCTCTACCCGAAAATCCCGAAAGAGAATGTCTGGTCGTCATCAGTTATCACGGGTTACACAGCAAGACAATGATCGCAATTAAATGGCTCAAAAGAAACAAAATGAAGGTTTTGGAATGGCCTAGTCCAGGTCCTGATTTGAACCTCATTAAGATGCTGTAACAGAACCTTAATCAGACAATCCATGCTTGAAAGCCCTCCAAAGTGCTTGAAATAAAAGTCACACAAACACTTTTTAGGTTTAGAGGGCAACGTGTTTTTCACATGAGTGATGTAAGTGCTGCATAATCTTTTTCCTTCAATAAATCACTTAAAAACGGTGTTTTGTTTCCTCGTGTTCTCCTGATCTTATATTACATTTTGTGACAAGTGTGCAAAAATAGAGAAAATCACAAGGGGAGCAAATCATTTTTCATGACATTACGTTCTATAACGGAGGAGATTTTTTAAAAAAAACAGTCTGCTGCTTAATGAAACTGTTCACGTACATACTGATTTTAACGAAATAAATGATGTCTGTTCGGTCGATTGTGTGAAAATCTACTCGCGCTATTTGCACAGTGATAAACCGAACGCTGGGTGCAGTACTTCTCCTACGCGTTAGCTACATTAGCCTTGTAAGCCATAGTGTATAACTAAAGAAGCAAACTTCAGACACCTGAAATGACTAACCCCCGATATGGACTTGCTGTACACTCCTCTAATCATGATCTTCCCCACTGCGTTCAGCCAGTAAGAACACACTGTACCGGACTTGCTGAAGTACAATACACAAACTGTCTTCGCAATGCCCATCAGTGTGTGAAAGGAAGGAAGAAAAAAAAACCTAGCGGGCCAAACACGGCAGCTTTGATACACATGGGCTATTACTGCACTGCAGGACTACAGGATTTCAAAATAACCATGACTGTAAAGCTGCTGCTGGTAAACTTTGTATTCACCACTGTACGGCCATACTCTGCATGCGCTTGTCCTTCAAATGTTAATTGAACAAAACACATTTCTTGGGTGCGTACGTATTCACCTCCCTGCGTAGAACCACTGGCTTGGCTGCGAGTACAGCTGCAGGTCTCGAAATCAGCTCTGGATCCAGACCCAGCACATTCGGACGCAGGTATTTTTGCTTTTTTTTTTTTTTTTTCTTCTTGACAATTGTTCAAGCTTGCTTAAATTCAGAACACGATGCCACCACCACCATGCTTCACTGTAGGTATGGTGGCATCAGGGCGATGAGCATTATTATATCGATATTTCTTCCAAACATAGAGCTTTGTGTAAAGGCCAAACAGTTCAGCGTTGGTCTCATCAGACCAGAAATCCTTGCTCCACATGTTAGCCAAGCCTCCAACATGCCTTTTGGCGAACTCCAAACATAATGGCTTGTTTTCTATAATGGTTTTCCTCTTGCCTCTCGTCCATAAAGCCCAGCTTTTTGGAGTGTGGTTGTTCTGTAAACAGCTTCTCCAATCTCTATCTATCCCCCCTCATCCGTTCTACATTCCAGCATTCAGCTATGGCACATAAGCTCTAAAATGCCCAGGAGCACTCAGGAGAAAAACAGCAGCCTATGTCAAAACACACACACACACACACACACACAAAAGGCTTCAGACAGGAAAAAGCGGATCAGGTCACAATACTGCTGACAATGATGACAAACAGGATGATGCCTCAAGCAACATGGATGACCTAATCCGTTAAAAAGTGACAATAATAAAAATAATAAGCAGCACTCTTGCTTAGCACTGCTGAAACACAGAGTTCCCAGAGTTCTGAGAGAGACGTGCAAAAAGCAGAATCTTCATGGAAGGATGAAAGCAGCTTACGCTTACATGGAGGTGTGTGTGTGTGTGCATGCAAATGTGAATGGAGACCTCAGGCAAGATCAAGAAGTGCTGGTAAAACTAGATGCTGGAATGTGGCAATTACAGGGTGATTTGAATGCTGCCAGGACAATTTCAATGCTAATATGCCAAAACCAGCAAGCTTACAGTGTGTGCTTAAGTTAGCATTATGAAGTATCCAAGATAATGGTTTTAAAAGCTAATGCGTTTCAGAGTTATCTACTTATATAAAAGCATGATGTGTGGCCCCTGTAACTGTCAGTGCAACTACAAGAGGTGTGGTCTCTCTGGCTGTGAGTTCAAACTAAAGGAGGTGTGGCCTCTGTAACTGTCAGTGAGTTCAAAATAAAGGAGGTGTGGCCTCTGTAA
>CM040985.1:25137635-25172964 GCA_022985145.1 Pangasius djambal | reverse complement strand
ATAAAGGAGGTGTGGCCTCTGTAACTGTCAGTTTAAATAAAGGAGGTGTGGCCTCTGTATCTGTCAGTTTAAATAAAGGAGGTGTGGCTCTGTAACTGTCAGTTTAAATAAAGGAGGTGTGGCCTCTGTAACTGTCAGTTTAAATAAAGGAGGTGTGGCCTCTGTAACTGTCAGTTTAAATAAAGGAGGTGTGGCCTCTGTAACTGTCAGTTTAAATAAAGGAGGTGTGGCTCTGTAACTGTCAGTTTAAATAAAGGAGGTGTGGCCCCTGTAACTGTCAGTTTAAATAAAGGAGGCGTGGCCTCTGTATCTGTCAGTTTAAATAAAGGAGGCGTGGCCTGCAGGGTATCTTACAGCGTTAGTGTATCCAAATGGCACAGTTATTAGTGATCCCTGCTCTGATTCTCATTCTGAAGTAGCTGTTTTAAAATTCATGTGCCCCTTTTTAACTCTGAGCACTTGCTCAAATCCTCCATGTTTAAGCTGCTATGGCATTGCCCCGTCTCACGCTAGCAATTTTAGACCATCTTACTGCCTAATGTGGATGTGTGATGTATCCGTTGCTGGCTTATGTATGCATGCGTGAACTTCCACCAAATTCAACCTGACGGCTCGGACTGAATTACTGGGCAACTAGCAGAAATACCTTGTTTCACAGTATCTTTTCCTCCATTCCTACAATAAAACTCTTACTCTCTGCAGCTTTTGTATCAGAATGACATTCAAACATCAGACATTCATGAGAACACTTATGAATCTCTAACAAGCTGCAGCACACGTTGCAGCAGTGTTGAACGATACAACCACAAATTATTCCAAAACAACCTGAAAAACCCCTGTAGGTAAAAATTACATTTCATTCTTTTATGTTTTTTTTTTTTATCTATTACAGTAGTATTTAATATTTATACGTGCACTCAGTTGCCACCTTATTGGGCACAACTATGACAAAGAACCTACATTTATTGGTCATCTTATACCTACCGTATACATGAGACATGCACACGTTCAGTGGGATTGTAGCGTATTCAAACCCCTTCACTTTTTGCACACTTTTTTTTTTGTATTATATGTCTAATTCAAAACGGTTCGGTTGATTTTTTTTGCCCATTAATCCACACAATAATCCCTAATGACAAAGTGAAAGCATGTTTTCAGAACTATTTGGCAAAAATCAAAAACTGAAAATCAGACACTGAGGAACGCAGCGAGACTAGTAAAGAACGCGATATTCTGTTGCGTTACCGACAGTGGCAAAGACGCCTTTTGGTAGCAGCAGTAATTCATTCTCAGTATTCAGAAAAATACGCCATGAATTTCATATGCTGAATTTTTGGCATTTGATATTTCTTACCCATTAGATTAATTAGCAGCCGTCTGGCTGGCAGGTTGAACAACTCTGACAAACGTTATAATTAGGGCTGCGACTGTATTAGTATAACAATCTACCAGGATGAGGAAATTTGCAGTAGACCTGTTGTTAGCGTTATGCTATGCTGGTACGAACCATTCCAGCCACCAGATCGCTGAAATCAAGTTTTCAGTATTTTTGTTGTAACCAACGTTCACATGAAGTCAGAAAAAAAAAGGCAAAGGCTGGCAGTATTTTGGACACAGAAAGCAGCACTGTTAGAGCAAGATAGAGGTGTATCTGTATGGGTGTTTTCAGGTTCTCAGGAACTCGTGCAGATCTGTAAGATATGAAGCTCGTTGCCAAGAACGTTTAGAACAACTCCATTGAAAGTATTACAGTACAGCAGACAATGATATACTAAGAGTTTTCACCAAGCAATGATGTCTTTGATTGGCACATTAAATACGTTTTTCCATTTTTTTCCCCTAACAGTTAACTGAATATTCATTAATGGATATTCCAATATGAAAATTATTGAACAGAAGGCACATCCCAAGTGTAGACAAAGAGTTCAGTTCAGGTGTGTCTGAATGAGGACAGTTAGCTCATTAAGTGCCTGTAATGCAAAAAAAAAAGGGGAAATATATCTTTTGAGAACTTGCCTTTTACGCATATTTGAGATCGAACTACTTTTTTTTTTAAAGGTGCAATAGATTTATAAGAACATAGGCAGGACAGGAACACCTCCTAGCAGCCAACGTAGTGCAGCTTGGTCAACATGAGATAACAACAATCACAGCTGTATGAAAGCAGGGTAAGCATTGTCTTAAGCACTCTGTCTAATCAAATTACTGAGATTTTCACACAGAACAGCCTGTAGAGTTTACACAGAATGGCGCAAAAAACAAAAAACACTGAGTGAGCGACAGCGCGGTGGGAGGAAGTGCCTTGTTGATAAGAGAGGTCAGAGGAAAATGGCCAGGAAGGATAGGCTACATAAGAACAACAGTGGCTGGTGATTGTACGTCCGTCCCTCATTCTAATTGCCACAAGACAAATAGATGAGGTTTTCCACCTGTGTTTTCAACTTCTTCTATAGCTGCATCTCCTGCATTCCTCACTTCCACACTGTTGAGACTGAACCTGACAGAAGCAAACCGCAAACAGAGGCTGCAAAGCCTGCAGCAGTGCTGTAATAGCTTTTGCACAACCTGCAATCTGAAATTGATGATTAGTAAAGTTCCATCACAGGCTGCTGTTTGGCCCAGGGGCTAAAAGTCAAACAGGATTAAAATGGCAGATCCATATAGCCTCTGCTGCAGGATACTATAGTTACAGCCTTCATGCACAATATCAATGATTACTTAACGTTCGTTAGAACCCAGTGAAAGCCCTTCAGTTTCTCCTAGGAACTGTTGCACACTCATAATACACACATTAAAAACGAATTACAAAATGATAAACTCAAACAAACAGTATTCGGAGAAATCTCAAGTGATTACAATGAATGTTTTTGACGCAGACGTAAAAATCTAAAACGCATACCTTGTTTTTGACTTTCCACTCTTGACATTGTGAAGGTATAAGATTACAGTCATGCCCCTGTATACATGTACAATTTGTGTTAAAACATGTTACCGCATGGTCACCAAGTCGCTAAACTGAAGTGACTCAGCAGTTCACTTCCTGCTGTCAGTCAGCCATAAAGCTAGATCTATCAGCAATTTCATCTCGTCCTGTGCGGGAGTCTAAATACCTAAAAAGATTTGACTGTAATTTCATATCTAAGCACTTTGAAAATTTTACAATCAATATCCATTAAAGCTCTATCTGTAAAAGTACATCCAGACTACTGGTCCATTGTGCTCAATAGGTGCTTCTACTGTTACCATTAAATGGGCAACTCGACCGACCATTAGACATCCATAACTCCATAGGATCTAACGGGTGAATTTGGAGGGAAAAAAATCATTCTGTTGAATGTGATCCAATTTGTAAGAATTAATATAATTTAATTTTGCACAACCATTTCATTTTATGTACCTGTTTTTTTTTTTTTACATATATTTATATATATGAATATAAACCAGACCTTGTTGGATATAATTAGCCTTAAAGCAAGCATCAATTCAACCTGCAACCTCCAAGAAATCCAAGGATACTTCAGTTACAGACTTTACCCACTATATTAATGATCATTTAACATTTATCACTATGCTTAATGATGAATAATACTTAGCGATTGTCCCATTGCGCTTGCCCATCGCTTGCTCCCAACCAAATCAAGACCAATATTACATCAAATGACTTGCACTGTCACTGCAAATGCCAAAAATGTATTTTTACCTTAAAATGAAGAGTTAGTAAAGATATACAGTATAAGCAGGTCTGTTAAGTATCAGAATAACAGGTTTTTAAACCTTCATTTATGAATATAAATTAGAGCATGTCTGATCCAATTCGCCTTAAAGCACCTGTATGCCAGGATGCTGGAAAATATAGAAGGGAGGAACATAAAAGAGGTAGAGATCACTGCTAGAGCTGCCATGTTCTATCAAAGAGCATGTCCAAGACGTGAAATCTTCATGACAGACATGAAGTGTTTGTACAGTCATGTAGTCACATGTAGAAGATGTTCCTATGGCATGGAAAGCCTCAACAGCTTTTCTGTGGCAAAATAATAGCAACCTAAGCAAAATGTAGGCAATCCTAATCCTAAAGCCATGTCACTTTGGCTCATTTTTCTCGGCAACAAAATGGCACATAGTCCTTATCGACAAAAGTAACTACACAGTCAACATTTCTTCAACTGTAACAGAACAAGCCATAACTATGCATTAATCATTCACTAACAGAATATTCCTGCACAACATGAAATACATTTTCCTTCTGTTTTTAAGGTCATGTCTCTTTTTTGTGGGCCGCTTTTCATTAAAAATACATGGTGTTTGTGAATATGATTAAACTTTTTTTTTTTTTTAATAAAAGTGTGATGAAATGTAGTACAAGTTCCTACAGTTCTGTGCACTAGACTGGAGTTCCAAGAAAATTTTTAATGCTTGCTTTGATTGAAGCTAGAAAGTTTCAGGGCTCAGAGTGGCGCAGTAGGAAAGTGCTTGCCTAATCATCTGGAAAGCATTATTCTCTGTCCCCTATCAATCCCAGCAACATTAGCCAATCATGGGTTGTCCGTGAGCTCATGCGTGTGGAAAGAGGGTAAATAGTGCTTTCCTCCAAGTGTGTTACTCTGCCCATGACACAGCATGAGCAGCTGTTCGAAAAAATAACACTCTCACAGATTGGTAGCTGTTGTATGATAAAGGAAGACCTAACTAGTAGGGTGGAATTGGCCAAGAATTGGGTAAATCAGGGAGAAAACTGGCCAGTTTTCATTTATTTTATTGTTCATTTTAGTTACAGAAGTAGGCAAACAGGCTCATTTTTCCTGCACAGAGCCCTGACCTCAACCCCACTGAACACCTTTGGGATGAACTGGAACACCGACTGCACCCCAGACCTCCTCGACATCCCAACATCAGCGCCTGACCTCACTAATGCTCTTGTGGCTTAATGAGCACAAATCCCCAGGGCCACGCTCCAACATCTAGTGGAAAGTCTTCCCAGAGGAATCAAGGTTATTATAACAGTAAATGGGAGACTAAATCTGGAGGGGGATGTTCAACAAGCACATATGGGTGTGATGTTCAGGTGTCCACATACTTTTGGCCATGTAGCGTATACTATGATACAGCCTGTATTTAGCCTTTACCTCACAACACTATTTAGAGGCCATACAGTGACCATCAGATCCTCAAACCTGCTGTTCCTCTGTAACAGAGGAAAGATATGGGGGGTCTCTCTTGTCTAAGCAGAGGCTGGTCCACTGGGTGGCAGACATCATCACTACAGCCTACAGACTTGTTGGCATATGCTATGGAGGTGATTTTCACCACCCAGTCTGTTCGGAGGGATGAAACAAAATGCTTGTTATGTATTTATCTGTGGTTCTATGAGCCCCAGATAACCACAAGGGTGCCTTGTCATTCCCAGCTGGCACTGGCCTGCTGAGAGTGTTCCTGGGAAAAATGGCTGCATGTCTTAACGGGTCTCTGTAACATCCCCATGCCAAAGAACGTTTTAATTAAAAAGGCTGTCTATAATGAAGACTTTTAAACGCTGTCTCAGTGGTCGCCTGCTCAATCAGCTTACTACTAGTCTTCTTCCAGTCTTCAACTGTCAGCAAGCCTCAGATTCCTGTTCTGACAGGAGTGGAACCTGGTCTGCTGTAGCTCATCCACCTCAAGGTCCGACTTGTTGTGCATTCTAAGATGCTTTTCTGCTCACCATGGCTGTAAAGAGTGGTTACTTGAGTTACTGTAGACTTTGTCAGCTCAAACCAGCCTTACCATTCTCCTCTGACCTCTCTCACCAACATGGCATTTCCACCCACAGAACTTCCCGTCTGGCACCAACAAACATGCCTCGGTCCAAGTCCGTCAAATGAGATCAGATTTTTTCCTGATCCTGATGTTTGACGTGAACATTATCTGAAACTATTGACCTGTATCTGCATGATTTAATGCATCGCTCTGCTGCCACACGATCGGCTGATCAGATAATTGCCCGAATGAAGTGTCCGGTGAGTATATATTTTCAACAGCATTAGAAAGATCTCTGTCTGCTCGATAAAAGGTTTAATAATGAATCTTAATAGTTGTAGTTACTGCCTAAATTAACCAAATAACTAAGAATTCTTATAGGAGAGGCCCGGTATACAGATACAATTGTGCCTTCTCTCAGTTTCAATATTTGGTCATGATACCTTGCCTTTTCTATTTAAAAAAATGTCCTCCTGCTTTTCCCTCTGTCAGTAGGAGGTCTGATAAATGAAATTTGCCCAGGGTAGCCAGGAGTTACACATATTTTAGAGAGAGCTGGAGGTTTAAAGAGATAGCAAGAGAGAGAGAGAGAGTGAGAGAGAGAGAAAGAGAGAGACCAGGCCTGAGGTGGCTCATCCTTACATGCTGTTTATCAGCCAGACCCAGAGGACTTGCTCTAATTTCACCAACTCCTGACTCAACATGGCCACCGACTGACAGTAGGCAAATATGAGGAGTTGGGAAGGAGGAGGAGGAGGAAAAGCGAATGGGGATGAAGAACAGGACCCAAAGCTGAGAATAATAAAAGTGGGCCATATTCAGAGTGAAAATAAATGCCACAACCAGGCTATCAAGTTCAAGGACATAATTAGTCAGAAGGACAGATGCCCCAAAGCTAACTAACAGAAGCATTATTAGAACTTACTCCAGTGACTGTCCAGTAATGGCTGTCTATGTGAAATACAAAGAGATAATTCCTGGATTAAAAAAACAGAAAATGCCATAACTGACAGTTATGAGGAGTTGGGAAGGATTATTGGCATTATTCATGCCACGCTTTCAGTCTGAGGATAATAAGTCTCTACAGAGACTTTTAAGTTCAACTGAGCAAGTTTTCATCTTCTTTGGCTTGAGATCAAATGCCACTGATTGAGTGAATGTCCATCTATTCTGAAAGATTCCTGCTCTCAAATTCAAATTTACTCCATCTCGAATCAACGCATATGGATAATACAAAAGGCACAACTTGGTGCTCTTCTTTCCCGTTACTACACATTTTATTAGCTTATCTATTTCCACAACTAACATATTTTACGGTAGCCTAACCCATCATCCACAAACTAAAAAATGCTGGGTTATTTTAACAACCTAACAGCTTTGTTAGTGAAACTGGGTCACGTTTTTTATCTGATGCGTATTTTCAAACAACCGTGCACTGCTGGCTTTGCATTGCAGTTGCGAAAGGAAGCAAGCAGGTCAGATAACGTCTCGACACCTTTTTCGCAATTCTGTCTTGCCTTTTTCGTGATTCTATCTTTTTTCTCATCCTCCCAACTGAAGCTGAGAAATGATGCACTTTGGTGTTATTGAGTTTAAATTCGATGTGAGTTATACATGAGTTAGTTTGGAGTGGAGTGTTCCCCCCATGCCTCAGGGGTCTCCTTCGGGTACCCTAGTTTCCTCCCCCAGTCTAAACACATGCGCTGTAGGCTGATTAGCATTTCCAAATTGTCCATAGTGTCTGAATGGGTGTGCAATTGTGCCCTGTGATGTGCTGGCACCCCATCCAGAGTGTCCCCCACCCTGTGCCCCGAGTTCCCTGGGATAGGCACCAGGCTCCCTTGCGACCCTGTGTAGGATAAGCGGTACAGAGAATGGATGGATGGATGGATGTAGGTAGGACAATGGATAAGCAACTGAGGAAAATTAGGGTTAAATAGCTGGCTAGCTAATAATACTGTAACTGCAGATTTCCCTCCATGTCTTCAGATTTGGACAAATGACTTGGCCTCGACATCTATGAAGTTATAGGTTATCTGAAATTGAATGTCTACTAGAAGTGTCAGTTTTCAGCTGTAAGTTCATTATAACTCGTGTAGCAAAGCAAGCTAAAGTAGCTTGCTAGGTAGATACGTCGCTAACTAAAACATTAAGCTGATTAGCTGTAAAAGAGACAAGCCTGGTAGCTAAGATAGCTAGCATTTTTTAGTGTTAACTTAGCCAATGAGAAGAAATGAAGTATTTTGTGTATTTTCATGCTTAAGTGAGCCGATAAACCTACTGAGATATCCAGTAGCATATATAAATTGTAAAAGTATCAAAATACTTTCGAACCGAAGGTGCGCATGCCAGCAGTCAGCTAGCTAGCTTGCCCCTGTGATTTTGACCTTGCTGTATGTTCACCATTTAGT
Source organism: Pangasius djambal (assembly GCA_022985145.1). NCBI lineage: Eukaryota > Metazoa > Chordata > Actinopteri > Siluriformes > Pangasiidae > Pangasius > Pangasius djambal. Next base: position 25,164,820 of record CM040985.1, on the reverse strand, counting down.
GTTAGAAAATGGCCGCTGCCTGCCCTTGACATTGTTAACTAGCTAGCGAGTTAGCTGGGGTAACTTTAACGTGAAAGCGTTTCCCTTCATGCTTTGCCAGCAAAATCCAAAAATGTGTGTTGCACATAAAGATATCCTGAACTATATATGTTGGTTATAGGTTAATTAATACTGTATTTTTTGTTCTTAGTTCCTTTCAAAGGACACATTCGTCAGACAGAAGCTGAGTGAGTGGAAACTGGAAAAACTCATTACCCGATTTGAACGTAAGTTACAGCAGTATGAAAGTGAGGGATCTGACACAAGAGAGCTGTTCAAATATTCATTTACTGCTTTTGCAAAGAATTATATGGATATTTTAAAATGTGATGTGAACTTAAACAGGGTAGCATTCAGACATACTGTATGCCTACACCCTATAGTTTCTGACATCAGCTTAAAAATCTTTTTTATTTTATTGTAAATTTACATTGTCGTTTAAATTAAATGATATAATTCCTCCATATTGTTATTAACAATTAAATGATTACCCATCACCTCTCCTAAACCACCGTTTCATTTCTGTCTCTTCCTTTTATATACAGTGCACACACACACACACACACACACACACTTAGGTGAGGAGATAGATAAGGAGAGTTTCCTCATTTTAGATGATGCTTCCATTGCAGCACTGGTTCCTGCGATAGGTCCGAGGCTGAAGTTGAAGTCACACCTGAGAAAACTTCATGAGTTAAGCAATATACAGCTGTCATCTGATGGGTTATTCCTGTTTTAAATGTAAACAGTTTGCTGGGCGCAATATCAGTCATCTTTTGGTCTTCATTAGGACTACTGAATGTTTTTCACCCAGTCCATCGACGGAAGTATCTGATGTGAAAGCAGTGGCCATGACAGAGGGGTTAAAGAATAACATTTGGCCACTAAGCCAAGTAGAACAATACATGCAACAGACAGCCATCCACAGGATTAAGTGGATAAATGAGCACGGGACAAAGCCAGTCGACGAGATCAACAGCGCATCCACGTCTGCTCGATACTCCAGGCATGGTAACGAGCAAAAATCTTAGGCCAGAATGATATTATTTTCTGCAATTGATTATGGAAACTGTGGGAAACTCATAATTCCTTTCTACAGATTGCTCAAGACTTTGCCATTCTACACCCAGACTGCACTGGGAAGCTCAGAGTGAAATGGATGCTAGTCATCAAAGAGAAAATGTTATGTTTTGCCAGCCAAGAGAAGCAGGCCCTGGATATTCTGTCCTAAATTTATTCTGTGTGTGCGTTGAGCTCAATTCCAGTAGTCCTACCAGATCCAGTCTAACGAACTGGCCGGAAGACCTTTCGTCCCGGCTATGAGGAGACGAGAAAGTCGTTCCCTGATCTACAGCCTGTACATTGAAGTTAGTATATTAGTATATTCTACTCAAATTTACAGTTAGGAGTCTGTTGCAGTCACAAATGTATACCTAAAGATGTGGAAGGAATCCATAGTCTCAGGTCAAAATGGTACAGTTGGCAATAGGGTGCTGTGTCACCAGCCTTCTTACAAGCGCTAAGACTTCTTGTAGCTCCTGTAGACTGATGAATATGAGCAACCAGGTCAGGACTCACCGCCAACAACGACTCTTACGGGCATTTATTTTTGCCCTTGAACAGTAAGAGAACATTGCGCTCAAACCTATTCCAAGTTATTCAGTAATAGAACAATATTGTCAAAGTTATTCTGATTAATGGATTTCTGCTCATGCCTCTAAAATCAGTTAACGTAATCTTAAGAGGTCATCTTAAAAGTTTCTAAAACTTAGCTCATCAGCTTGATTACAATACATATTACAAGACGCAATCGCAACTACATTACAAAAGCCTCTCGTGACATTTCAACACGAGTCTCATCGTCGTCTCTTCACTCGACTGATCTCTGTTCACACGAACATCAGTGGAATAATAATCGTTTTAAAAAATTTATCCAATCTCTACAGTGTCTAAGTGCTTTTCGTTCTTTTAGTGATGATGTAACAGTACAGGAGAGCCAGTGACATTTTGACAGGCAGTATCTGATCACAATTTGAATTGATTCGGCTCATGTTATTTCACTGTTTCCATCAAATCGTACCATTTGTTGTGTGAGAAAATTACACTTAATTAGCAAGATTTTACATCTGAAAGTACAGCTCTGGCAAACAAACCCATTTTTCGCTGTTATCTGCTTCAGAATTAAGGCAGAGCAATGAGCTTTCCCAGGTCATCGCACAAATATTTTCACTACCACCTACACTTTTAATTAACACTTTTTGCACTTGCTACTCTCAGCTTTACAAGTTCAACATTGCATTCGCATAGAAGTGTCAGATTCTATTATAGAGACAGAGGAATATTTCTTATTGTTATATTTCCTACATTCTACATTTCCATCATATTAAATCGATTCATTGATTTAACTTCTAAAAAAAAAAAATAGTCGATCCTTGTCACGACTTTCCGAGTTGCAAATAATTTTTTAATAAACACCTCCATTCCTCGGCTGTACACAGAATGCTGAGAGAAGTGCAACAACAATCAAGGCAATGAAACATGATTTGCTCATTTAAAAAAAAAAAAAAGTTCAGTAAAAATCTAAACCAGCTCAGCTAATGTATTCAGTATTTAAACGTATTTAAATCCTCCCTCGCCTGTTTTTCCGTTTACTGCATTTTTTAGATACTGTGTCTCTGTTATTCTTTTTCTTTGAGGCGATGTTTCCTTGTAGAGCGACTGCATATTTACATCAACAGGGAAATTAGTTTGGTTGCAGTAATAATAATCTTAAAAACCTAGAAAATAACTATGATAATAACATCGATTATGAAAAAAAAAATCATATGATATTTTGCCAAGTCGCCCACCTTTAGACTGACTCCACTTAAATCAACCCAAAGTTGTTCTAACTGATCACATTTATACTATGACAAATCATTTCTATTCTGATACGAGTCCATCCTCATTGAATGGTTTCATGTGGATGAAAAGGATTTAAATCAGACGCTGTGGCCTTCAGAGCCATGTTATGTTAGACAGTGCTCGCCACTATGGCACTAAAGAGCGACATCATAATTTGAGTGGCAAAAATTCTGCAGGATTTTAAAAGCCACTGAATTCTTAATAATGAAAATTAAAGACCACTGAAAACGGTTGAAAAACCACAGATATGTAATCATTTATGTTAAATGAACCTCCTTTGATGTTCAAATTTGCTTTATGTCACTGTTCAGCGATTCACATTTTAAAATCCACGTTTCAAACAATCAAGTATCTACGTTCATATATTCATTTTTCACAAATCGCTGTTCACACATTCCGATTCAGATATTCAAAAAACCTGCGTTCAGGTGGCTCGTGTCCGTGCTCAGATTCAACCTGTCGAATTCAGTTTGCAGAATTCAAATACGGAGAAGATTCAGGAGCGGGAAAAGGCAGTTGAGCCTGGAGTGGGTTGCACGGTTTTGTATCCTCTGCTCTCAAACGCCTCTCTCTCTCTCTCTCTCTCTCTCTCTCTCAGGATTACTATATCAACAGAACGCAATGAGGGCAATCGGGGGTTTTGGAATCCGATTTAAAAAGGAAATCTATCATGTGTTCTTTAGTGGGAGTCTGAAGTGGGAGCGTGCATACCTGATGGCTATTCGTGGTCGTTACACACGCTCTCGCACAGTGGATGGTCTCTCTTAGACAGACTAAAGCCTACACGTACTGAAAACAGTTTGCACCCAAGTGTCATTCATATTCATTATTTAGTGGATAACTTCACTTGGATACTGTCGTCTGTGTTGCTCTGGCTTGCTCATTGGAGATTAGAAATTGTTAAAAGCGCTATAGGAATAAAATCGAATTGTGTGTCAAAAGCAAGCTGAGAAACGATACTGTGTGAACTGATATGAATGGAATGATACTGTAAGTTGTTTCTGAGTCCTTTGTACAGTATTGAGTTAATTCAGTCCGTGCCATGGCTTTTTGTACTCAATTTGCATGTGGGTCTGAAGAACTTGAAGAACTTCTTCCCCCCCCCCAGCTACACATGCTACTCCTGAGATATCAGTGATCCCGACCCCCTTCTGCTCTCCGGACCTGTCCGATCCATCCTGAAGCCCTACTTCTGGCTGAAGTTCTCATCACTTGAAAAATCACTTGTTGCAGCCTAAAGATCATCGTGATTACTGTGAATGATACCACTTAGAAACCATGAAGATGGCTTTGGCCTACAACTGCTTTAATAGCTTTAGGACTGCAGTTTGCCACGAACAGCTTTGCACTCAAGTCTCCATCAGTGAGCAGCTGATACGTTCAACAAAATAGACTTCATGTGAAAACTATAGTGAATTTTCATGGTTACACAACTGCACTTTTTGACCATGTAGTACACAGTTATAGAGGGGAATGATTTATAATCGCACTCTCCGGTGTCTCCCAGATGAGGACGGGTTCCCTTTTGAATCTGTTTCTTCTCAAGGTTTCTTCCTCATATCGTCTCAGGGAGTTTTTCCTTCACCACCGTCACCTCGGACTTGCTCCTTACTGATAAATTTACAAGTTTAAAACCTATATCCTGAATTTATATTTTTCTGTAAGGCCGCTTTGTGACAATGTCTGCTGTTAAAAGCGCTATACAAATAAAACTGAAGGGAATCGAATTGAAAATATCAAGTGTTTCTGTAAAGATTTCTTCGTTCCCTATTAGTTTTCTCTTTTTGTTTCTCAGTCAGTTGTATAATCTGTGCATGTGCACGAGGATACTGGTGAAGCAGTTTTCTTGGGTTCTGCGATTATATAAAGACTGACATAAGTTTAAGCTCCCACTGGAGTTCTACTTCCATTAGTACCGACTGTGAAACCCAACAAAGGTGAATTCAGGAAACTTTACTGAAACACTTGCTGTTACAAACCACTTCATAACACAAGAGCTCTATCAGGTAGTTTGAATCTGAATTTGTCAACACTGAAAAATTAATATTTGATGCTTCCCGAAAATGGGACTTTTAAAATGTGAATCTCTGAACAGTGGAATAAAATCGATACAAACGTCAAGGAGGTTAATTCAAAAGTTTGTGGACACCTGAACATCACAAACCCATATAAATTGTAAGCACATAATTGTCTCTGTGTGCTGTAGCTTTACAGTTTCCCTTCACTGGAACTCAGAGGCCCAAACCTGCTCCAGCGTGACGATGCCCCTGTGCACAAAGCGAGCTCCATGAAGACATGGTGTGTGAAGGTTGGAGTGGAAGAACTCGAGTGTCCTGCACAGAGCCCTGACCTCAACCCCACTGAACACCGACTGCACCCCAGACCTCCTCGACATCCCAACATCAGCGCCTGACCTCACTAATGCTCTTGTAGCTGAATGAGCACAAATCCACTGCAGTTAATTCAATTCATAATGACAAAAGAACATTCAAAGTTTGCATAAATTAAATGCGGTTTGCATATAATGTGTAAAGCGTTGATCTGGATCTCTTTCTCTCTTTCTTTCATTCTATTTCTCTCTTACAAACACACACACACACACACAAAATTCTGTCCACAAACCAAAATGAATAGGCTGCATTGCTGCGGGAATTTGGACTAGTGCCAGTGTAGGCTGTCACAACATCACACACACACACACACACACACACACACACACACACACAGAATATAGGTTACTGTCAGTGTTATGATCAGTCTAGTTGATAGGGTGAAGGTGAAAGACAGCTGGAGGAGGACACAATGAGATCATTCTCCCTCTCTCTTACCTTTACACACACACACACACACACACACACACACACTTTAGATTTCTCTCCCTGTTTCTGTGCCATTATAATTTATTATCATTAATTTTACTACCATTTTTGTCATGATGTTTGTGTTTGTGTCTCATTGCACACTTTAACCATCTTCTGGGACTTTTAAAAAAAACAAAACAAAAAACAATAAAATCCAGCACCAAAAGTACTGAATATCCACATCAAAATGATATGAACCTAATATAACCATATTTAAACTCATAATTACTCACTGTTTGCAATGCCTGTGAAGTCGGTGTGTCCCATGACCTGGGAGCTAAAATATCACACAGCGATTCTAGCACGTCCCCACGGCCTAGCATGAGCTTGTGCCGGGATTTGTGGTTTAGGCTTTCATCATGAAGAAGCACATACTCATAGCGCAATACACTTTTTGAACGAGCGCTGACTCATATTCCCCACATGGAAATGGCTTGTCTGTCACAATGTTTCCTAAGTCCTCACGTGACTTATATGAAAAATGCTTGTCCATTACACGTAACAGCCGGAAGCTTTCAAATTATTATTCAGATTACTATTATGCTTTTTGTCACATAAGAAGATATAGATGGCGGTGCTGAAGCGCTAGCAAACACGTTTAACTACATTTCACTGTGACTGTGAGCTGATATTTAGTGTAAGCTACTTGCTAATACACTATCAAGGGTAAATGAGACATGTCATTGGCCACAAGGAAAATCGAATTAGACTACTATTAAAGTTTGTTTACATCATGAAATAAAAGAAAACAATCACAGGAACTTCTGACAATTCCCATGACTTGAGTACGTTTTTAGTTTAATAACTGTCAAGGACAGTTATGTACTGGAATTTGCAACGCTTCTTTTCCAGGATCTTCTAGGTTTTCCGGGACCCATAGGGGACAGGGAGCAGCAAGACATTTCAGGCATACCTACAAGACCTAAAATTCAACCTCTGCTTGAATAACCCATCTACTTCTGCATTATTATCCATTGTCACTGCGGCAAAGCTCTTTTCACCTCATCACCCGATACTGTGCAGAGAATTGCAGTGAATCAAATAAGTCACTGTGAGCAGAAAAAAGCAGAGAATAGCTCAGCCTAAAGTAAACTAGAAGCACATATACCCAGGCAGTGGCCAATTAGATACTTGTATGTGCCATGGCAAAGGTTGCTTGCTTTTAGTTAAAAAAGTCCCCCAAAGCAGCCAACTGTTGGCAAAGGAATCATTTCGCTGTGCAGTGTTCATGTAGTGTTTCTCAGACCCATAAGGATAGAAAATCAAACACACACTTGAACACACGCACGCGCACAAACCAAGATGAACAGGCTGGTGTTAGAGGGCTGATACCAGATTGGCACCTTCTGCGCTCTGTGCTCACACACAAAGAGACAGCATTTCTGATATTTTGTTAGCATGAGTTGTGTAGCTCCAGTTCAATTCGTAGCAATTACTAGAGACGGGCAAATTATTATTCAAACTATTCAAAACACAAATAACTGCTCCAAACAATTACTCCTGCACCTGGTGTAAAATAAAAAGCTTTGGCTCCGATGTGAAGTCAGCTTAATCTGCAAACTTGACATAATTAACTGAATTCATTTAATTAAGAAATTACTGGTTTTTTTCCCCCCCTATAGTTCGACTTTATTTTGAATAACTGAATAACTGCTAAGTCGACAGAAACATCTATTCAAGGTCGAAACTTTAATGACTTGGTGTAAGTCCATCATCATCATCTTGAACACTTCACTGAGTTTGAATAAAATCCTGCACAGTTGTGCTGGGTAACACAGTTTTGTCATGCGTTTGGGTTGTTCAGCTTCCCGAGGTTGTGTTTCTGTTCAGGCAACGTGCAAAATCAAACGCCGCAGCAAAGAGCGAGGCGTCCTTACTGCACACCTTACTTCGCTTGCATAAATTTACATGGAAATTTAAAAACATTTCTCTAAGAGCATTAATACTCGCACTTTCTAATCCATTACAAAGTGATAAACAAGAATAACGAGTCACTCCACAATATCGATGAAGTTTACTGGGTGTCGCTGACAGCAATTTGCAGCAATCTCAAAACGGCTATAATTAAAAAAAACCTCTATAAAGTAGAGTTAGAAAAGCTAGGCTAACGTATAGGGGATATCCTATTAAACATGTTCATCACAGCAAAGTCTTATACAGGACAGTTAGTGATCCTGTCAGCTTTTAAGTTTGAAAGTTCTCGAATCAAACCGTTTTTCATGTTTTACAATCGAAAACATACCAAAGTTTCGTACATCGTGCAACCCTAATCCCTAGTTACCAATTAATTACCAATTTGTTACTAACTAATTACCTAGTTGCTAATTCCATAACTACCGCATTCCCCTCGGCTCTTAGTATCATTTGTGGAGCTTTCTCCTGCACCTTTTCTCTCAACGACATGACACAAGTTTGAGAAATCTAAACACAGCAGCAAAGATTTCCCCAACAGCTCATGTGTGAGTGTGAAAACATGAATAGCTCCAGAGAGTAGCCAGTACACGTGAGGCTGCATGGTTTCTGGAAGGTTTCATGGAGGGACATACCATTCAAGTTTCCCCGCAGTCCAAATTTTGCAAACATCCTCAGAGTCTTGTCAATCCTTAGTGCGATTCCGTGCAATCCAAGCGCCGCCCCACCGGGATAGATTGGCGTGTGTCGGCCATATTGTTTACAAATGTCAAAATTATTGAGATTCAGATTCTGTTTGGTATTTGGTCACCAATACTCTGAAGATATGCCAAGAACATCCTAGGAGTAATTCACAAAAGTATGCTTTGGATATTATGCAAATGAGCTCAAAATCCAAGTGGTCAGAGCTTAACGGTTTGTGAGGCTGTTGTTGTTTTTATGGGAGAACCCAATGATTCAGGCAAAAAAAAAAAAACTGTAGTATGACTTTCTGTTCATGAGATACGGTGAGATAAGAGGAGGAAGAAGAAGAGGTAAAGGAGGACGATGAAGAAAAGGAAGAAGACAATGGACAAGATTAAGAGGAGGAAGACAAAGAAGAGGAGGATGACGAAGAAGAAGAAGAAGAGGAGCAGATTGACAACGAAATGGGAGAGGAGGGGAATGGCAAAGAAGAAAGAGAGGAGGAGGACGACAACAAAGAGGAGAAGGACAATAAAGAAGAGAAAGAGGACCAGGAAGAAGAGGAAGTGGAAGAGGATGAAAAGAAGAAAGGGAGAGAGGACGAATACGGCAACGAGCAGGAAGAGGATGGCAAGGGAGAGAAAGAGGAGGATGACGACAAAGAAGAGACAGAGGATGAAGAAGAAAGAAGAAAGAGAAGGAGGATGACAAAGTAGAGGAAGATGAGTAGGACGATCAAGAAGAGGAAGAAGAGGAAGACAAAGAAGAAGAGGAGGAAGAAGAAGAAGAAAAGAAACCTAGCAACAATCCTAGGAATAGTAGAAAAGAAAACCTCACACTCCAAAACTGAATAGAATCCAAAAAATACGAGCACTGCGTAAAGCTGCACTGAATAGAACAGACTTTAAAAACACTATAAAACGTTTATCAGTGCATGAAAATATCCATAAACAATAACCTTCAGTGCAAAAGTCCAATTAACCCACCCTATTGTTCCCAGTCTTCCTATTACAATCCATATCACACTCCATCACACTATCAGTCCCTAAACTACACCGCTACAACAGCACGGTAGACAGCTAGACCGAGGGCTAATCACAAACACACGTGTAACATAACGTAAACTGCAAGACGTTGCTACTTTTTACTGATTTGATTGCAAGTTATTCTAATTTGCTCTACTGCTTTTTTTTTTTTTTTTAAAGAAATAAACATTTATTACTGAGTTATCCCTTTAAACATCATTTTCATGAGTGCTAAAGTACTGCATATGAATTAGGAATTGTAACGAATAATTAGTCTCAGTCTGTGCTCTAAAAAAGGCCAGCAGTGCCAATGTCATGACAAAACAGTCTAATTTGGATGGAATAAAGTTTTTATGAACATTACAAAGAGTCAGTCATTCACAGAATTTAATAACCCACTCTGAACGCTTTCCTTCACATGCTCTTGTCAAAGGCGTGGGCAGTTATCATTATCCTTACTGAACATTTTTCACGTTAAACACTGACTTGTGTGCCAAAGCGTCTCTCACAGTGTCCTGAGGCTCAGCTCATTATCTGTGGACGGGAAATTATTCCATCTAAAGCTAATCTCTGTAGCAGACACTACTGCTGCATAACAATTCGTTTATCTGATTTATGTAACACACATATGACGAATGCACAAGTATGTTTAGTGTAACTGATATGATACCCCTAAATAAGCTTGTGTGAGATGTATGGGCATAGCCAATACAACAATATGGAATGCCCTGAAAAAGAAAGAAACCGCTGGTGTACTAGCAATCAGACATCCAACAGGCTGGCCACAGAAAACAGCAGCAGTTGATGTGAAGAAAAACCCAACAACAACATGTCCAACAACCTCCACAGGGAAGGGGTGAAGGTATGACAATCCACCTTTCGAAGAAGACTTTGAGAGCAGAAATATAGAGGTCATACCACAAGATGCAAAGCACTCATCAGCAGGAAGAATCGGAAGGCCAGATTCACAAAGAAGTACAGAGATGATCCACAAAAGCTCTGGAATGAAGATTAAACTCTACCAAAGTGGTGGAAAGGCCAAAGTGTGGAGAACGAAAGGACCTGCTCATGATCCAAAACATACACGCCCATCGGTCAAGCACAGTGGAGGCAGTGTCATGGCTTGGGCTTGCTTGTCTGGAACAGGCTGACTAACGTTTATTGGTGATGGAACTCATGATGATAGCAGCAGAATGGATTCAGAAGTCTTATGTTTATGGACAAATGCATCCAATCTAATTGGGAGGAACCCAAAACACACTGCCAATACAACGAAGTACTAAACACAGGGCAATTCTTGATAAAAAAAATAATAATAATTTAAAAAAAAAAACTCTCATTAAACCTAAAATGGTAGAAATGCTTGTTTTCATGTTCTGGGTGATTAAGTAGTTTATTGTGATATTTTAAAATGGAAAAAAATGAATCAATACCACACAAGCCTAGCCCTAATGAATTATGCAGATTACCTGATATTTTATAAACATAATTTGTCCTCATTAATACTGCATTAATATCAAGATATACTTGTTTTGAAAGTCTTTATTTTTCTGTTTCTCTCCTCTGGTTCTGTTCTTTGTATAAACCTAAACTCACAAACGAGCATTCAGGTAAAACGAGCCAGGAAATATTGAGCTATATTTAGCGCAACTCAGGCCTGATGAATGGTACTGCCTTAAGACCGTGCATCAGTATGGTAATATCCTGAATATACAGTTTATACCGCATCCCAAGGCAATTAATCTAACTTCCCTATTTACATGTGAAGCAGTTACTCTCATTAAAAACACATCTTGCTTGGAATATTTCAATATTCTGGGTAAGTATAACCCAAATATTCACACCAGGTTTTCTCGTGCTCTTCAAGTGAAAAGTATGAAGGACTGTAATCAGTAGCTAGACTGATATCCATTGCTTGGCCCTGTGTTAGTGTCATTAAACTTATCTTACGCTATCTCAAGACATATCACAGTCTATCACAGTAAGACCTCTAGCACTATTTTTATAGCAAGGTTCTTATTAGAACACGTGCAAATAGTAAAGCTTAAAGGGCCGTGTTGTTTGGGATGGCGTCTATAGATACTGCATATATATCACCACATAATGTGATGACCTTTTAGCTTTAAAGAACCGTAATTATAGACAGATATCGTTGCCGTTTTTCGTTGGTCCCCTATTGAACAAAAAAAAAATAACTGAACAATGCTTTATTGGTGGATAAAAAAAATAAATAGCGGGCTCCCGAGTGGCACAACAGAAAAGCGTTTACCCTATCGTCAGGAAATTGCAGGCCCAGCGATGCCACAGCTATCTGTGGCCGAGTGCCAAGGGAGCCAATTAGCTGTGCTCTCTGGAAGGGAAGGGCTTACGCTCTCGTCTGTCAATCACAGTGACACTAGCCAATTGTGGCCATCTGTAAGCTTATGTATGTGGAAGAGAGCAGATATATACATATGCATTGTGACGCAATGCAAACATGTGACATCGTGGAAATCAGCATGCTGTTAATTAAGCATGTAATGCAGTAATAATAATATATAATAGAGAGCACTCTGGTCACGTGATCACTTTCTTTTGTGGAGATCTGCGCTTGTTCCGTGACGGGTTGCTCCGAACTGAAACGACCAACATGCGTTATATGTTATACGGCTACATGACCACATTATAATCTGGCCGTGGGAATCTGGCATTTTAGCCGACCTTGGGGCTCTATTTCTGCTGTGGAGCTCATTATTTTTCAGTCGATCATTTCGAGTCCCCAGGTGAGACATCTTGTTTATGTCAATAAATTTATAAAAATACAGCCTTACATGTTATTTTGTGGATATAGACATCGGTATGTTCTAATAACTGGTACGAGAAGTCATTAAAAGCTAATGAGCAATATTCCGCCTCTATAACTCTTAACAACATCAGTTTAATTATTTACTGACCAACGACAGCACTTGACAGGTGAGCGTAAACAAATGAACAATGTTGAATAATAAATTAATAACACGCACAGCTTCTGCGATTGTTAAGGTGATATTACCGTTTTATAATTTTGCCATATTGCCCACCCTGCCATTGAAAAAAGGAAATGGCTTTCCATTTCCATAATTTTCCTTTTCTAATGTATAAACAAACAATAGTTCTAACCAAATGCATGTATCTTGTAAACAGGGCATAAAGGGTCACACTGCACTTCATTTCACAGGAAGTGAAGCTAACCCGACTCATGCCGACCCTGGAGACCAAGATTCTCTTCCATGCACACGAAGCCATCAAACTCGGTGGCCTGAATCCAGTCCCCGAGAGCAAAAAAAAAAAAAAAAAAATCCATCACACTGCTCATTTTTTATTTATGGATCAAGCTATAGAGGCTCTGACAACAGTCAACCTTTCAGGAATCAGAGGAGATCATGAGTCCTGAGGTTTTCAGTTAGATTTTTCTGTGCAATTTCACCATTGCATCTGATCACGAACACAAGTACAGACAGCTTCTCGAGACATTCCTGTCAAAAGGAAACCGAAAATATATTTTCTTGTAATCCACAAAGATATTTTTAGTCGTTAAAAAACGCAAACGAGTACAAATATTCTGTCGGCGCCACTATCTCAATGCCTCATGGACGAAATGGTAAAGGGGGATTCCTTCCAAGGTCAACCATACCATGAAAATATACCGTACAGCTGTGAGCACAGAAGAAAAAAAAAATATTCGAAACTTTAAGAATCACCCCATTAGGTTTATATTTAACTGCTTTGCTTAGCTTTTTGAAGAAATTGCACCATTTCTCTCTCACTTCCCTTAGAAATCTACAAAATAAAAAGATCTGTGCTTTTTGAAAAGGTCACCTCCCAAAAGCCTCCATCAGTGTGAGTTTACAACCAAAAGGCTGAAGAATATCTACAGAGTGGATATAAATATCGTATAAATATTGATCTGAATTTGTCCGGGAATATCACATGACCGAGGATGCATTGATGTGAGACACTGATGTTGGAAATGCCCTGTATTAGTGCTCGATTACTGAGGCAAGTAAAAGAGGGCTTAACAAAAATACCACTTAACATTAATTTAATATACAATAAGCTAAAAAAAAACAAAACGTGCCTTTAATTAAGGAATAAGCCCACTCAATCTGTCCATCAAGTTAATCCCCCACCCCTGCGGTGAAAGGAACCAATCAATGCGAGGCAATTTCCATGTTTACAGCGTAACTAAATCTCTGTTCAGCGAAATGCAATCAGTTAAACAAGAGGAGGCCACTCTCCTATTGTCAGTGTGTTAAACACTCAGCGAAAACTGCAGCCGCGACTCAATTAAACACATTAAGGTGTCATAATCTGCAGTAAGCAATTAGTGAACGACAATGCAGCAACAAACCGTGAGAAGAAATACTCCTGATGTTAAATGCTGCCTGTTGTCCCTGGAGACAACAGTTCGCTGCCTATTGTCACAGGGGCTTAAAGTCACAGAGAAGCCAGTGCTGTTCTGCTGGCCATAATACCCAGGAGTGGATAATTCACTAGCCTGGGGATCTGGGCACGAGCACATTTTTTTTGACCGGGTTAAAGATTAAGATTTTGGTTTTCTGACTGACATTTAAATCGTCCGACTTGACAGCCATCGGGACAGTTGGACTCTTATCATCAATTCCAGATACTAGCATCAATCATCGTAAGCCTAAAACAGGGGTGTCAAGTGAGTTCATTAGAACGTTACGCAACTGGTGCTATTTGGGAGCTTATACGCTTGATACCACCAGCGGATGGATCATAATCGTCATACCGCCCAGGTCTACTAAAAACTGTGCCTGCTTTAGCTGTTTAAGCATTAACTGAGAAAAAAAACAGTCGTCTTGTCACAAGATCGAGGTTACGTAGTCTGGTTATGTTAAAACAGACTATAGCACTAACCAATCCTATATGCGGCCATTAAAAAAAAAAAAAAAAAAATCGAACCTGATGATTCGTTCAACAGCGAAAACTCTGCACCAGATTTACAGAAACAGCTGCTGTCTAACAATTAAGACTGATAAGGTAATCAGATCTTTACACCCGACAGATGGTGCGAACGTTTCACACCAGTGAGGATGTTTGTTTCCCTATAGGAAAAACTTCAGTACCACTGTCGCTGAGACATGTGCTTGCACACCAAAGTGTATATTAAATTATAGTCTGCATTCATGCATGCATCTGTTTTTAACATCGGAAAATAGTATTATGTATTTTCAGGATGGTATTCATTGCCTGGAGCAGTAAAGTCAAGAAACTGATGTTTTTGCACTATAATTCTGAAATATTGAGGCATCCAATTACATTTTAACAGACATTTAGACGTGAAAGGTTACTGCAATAATTCTATTTAGAGAAATACCCAGCAAACATACACGAGGTGTGTGAAAGCGTATGTAACATCCACTTTGAGGGTTCAGTGAAACAGTCCATTTCTCCTCGTATGACCATATAAACACCCAACCAGGTTCGGAAAGAAAATTACTCATTTTTGGATACGAGTCACTGTTTTGGCCATTTATTTCTCCTTTGCTAATGCTCGAGAACTGCTCCACTAATCCTAACTTAACTTTCAGCAAAATGCACAGCTAAAGTTCACAGCGACAAAAAAAGAAATAAGGGCTTCTTCTTTTTTTTGTTACCTCGAAACAGAAAGGCTTTGCTGCTGTTGTGAAGTCCTGCAGTTTGGCTTATTCCATGTGTAGCATTGGCCAAATCCAACTCTCTGATCAGATCAACCTGAAAATCAGCATCTAATCCAAACGCTACACACACACACACACACACACACAGAGAGAGAGAGAGAGAGAGAGAGAGAGAGAGAGTACTCGTTAAACACATTAAATGATATGTGTTAGACAGCTGATGGTCACGATACTAACTTTAACAGTGTATTCATTTAGAAATTGACCTGTTAAGGATTTTAGAAAAAAAAAAAATTAAGCCAAGATGATTAGACGTAATAAACAATGTCAAGATGAAAAGAAAACAAATACCTGGGATCATGTCAGAATTATGAATAACACCTGACATGCCTTTACAGCCTGAACATGGCACTCTGATTAACCCAGGAAAGAAAAAAAGAAAGAAAAAAAAAAACACTAAATGTGGTGGTAGTTATTAAGATTGTTTATGAGGTTTATTGATACAGTTTATTTTATGTTTACTGATCCAGACTACAGATGCTGATGCTGATGGTGCTGATGCTGATGGTGCTGATGGTGCTGATGCTGGTCCGTGCTCTGTACTCTGGCTGCTCTGAGACAGAAAAGGCAGCCGCCCAAACTCTCTCCTGTTTATTTCTCCTCCACGCAAATACCTGGAATCTTATATCTCAGCCATTATGCATATCCTACCTGCTGCAATCGCGACCAAAGCCGGTAAAAGCATTGCCATAACAGCCATTTCCATGAGCTTTTATCCTCCTGCTGTAAGGTTAGAAATCCAGACCCGGGACTTAGAGCCGCTCCGAGCCGCAGCCGTGAGCCTCTGAAGCGCGAGCAGCCGCGCTCGCGGGAGTTTTATCACCCAAACGGCTGTTCAGGAGACACTGGATTGTGATTGGCTGCAAATCGTAGCCGACAGCCAATGAAAATCGACACAAAGGCGGGGTTTATGGTACCTAAAGTCTGCGCATGGATATAGTGGTTTCCCCCCCTCAATTAGTTTGAAAAGGGCTGGAATGAAAATGGTTTTCTGAGGGTCAGTGTCATTTGGCGGAATTACTGTTTGGGCCACTGTTTTGTGTCAGCAAATTCAGTGAGATTTATACCCGAAATTTCTGTATTGCCCAGTCAATGGTGCAGATGGCAGTAACCCATCAGTGACAATCATGTGGCATGCGTAAAATCGTGCACCTTCAGGTCAAGAGCTTCAGTTAACGTTCACATCAAACATCAGAATAAGGAAAACACATGATCTCATTCACGACTTCATCGTGGCATGGATGTTGGTGCCAGATGAGCTGGTCTGAGTGGTTCAGGAACTGCTGATCTCCTGGGATTTTCACACCCGACAGTCTCTAGAGTTTGGTGCCGAAAACAGAAACGTCCAGCGAGCGGTGGTCCTGCAAGTGGAAACACCTTGTTGATGAGAGAGATCAGAGGAGAATGGTCAAGACTGGTTTGAGCTCACATGAATGCTGACTCAAATAACCACTCTTTACACCCACGGTGAGCAGAAAAGCAAAACTCAGTACGCACAACATGCCAAGTCTTGAAGCAGGTGAGCTACAACATCAATCGGCGGGCTGTACCATGAAGCAGGCTCAAAAGACATAATAGCCGGCTTCACCTAACCAACATTCACACGCTGGCTTAAATCTGTAACAGCTTGTTAAACTGAGCCAGGCTTTCCTCCTCAAGTCCTGCAGGCGTTCACTTTAAAAAGGCCGGATCTCGTAATGGCGCCAGTGCTTTCTGGAATGGCTGGAGATGGAGACGATTCAGGCAGTATAGTTTTACAGCTGAAGAGCAAGCTATTATAATGAATTCCTTTAAGGAATTCAAATATATATATAAGGTACATGAAAAAAACTGGCTCAACATCTTTTTTTCAGAAATCGAGTACAAATGGACTAAAAATAAACCGTCATTTAAATAGATATGTAAGCATTAATACGCTGTCATTATGTTTCTCGCCATTTTGCTCTCCTGCACTGGTCTGTGCTCCGACACATTCAAACAGTTCGAGCAGCGGATCAATAATGTGGTACTTGTTACTATCGTACCACAGGTCGCGCCCGTGTTTTCTCACAATCTTGCAAACAGAAGTAGCATGCGCAAACTCCGAAAACTACACTAACAGTTAGTGTGGCGCTTAAGTGCTGTGACGGCCCACAGCCAAACGACTGCACTCTCATCTCAGAGCTGTTGCTTGCTTTTCACCTCTATTACACAAACAGAAACCAACAATGACAAGCTGCATTTCCACAAGCCCCTGAGACTCCATCCATCTCTCTCTCTCTCCTCCTTTACTACTTTTTTCACACCTCCGAAAACTGAAATAGTGCTGCATGGAAGTAAATGAGGGTTAACAGGAAACTGTCCAGACCGGATAATAATAATAATAATAATAATAATAAACCTCAGTCTGGGCAAACAGATCTGTGAGAGTTTTTTAAATGGAAATTAGGAGCAACTCCTAACGACACACAAGCCCTAAATAAAAGAAGTGCTTAGTGAAGAGCAAATTGGTAAGGTTGCCCTTTAATTTATGAATACGTTTAGTTAAGAAGGGTTTCAGGAAATATTTGCTGAAGACTTTAAGACTATGAGCCGCTCCGGGTAAGGAGGTTTGCTAAATGCTGCAAATATAAAGAACATTCCTAACAAGAAGTTACTTGGTGTTACGAACCTTTCAGGTGTGTGTGTGTGTGTGTGTGTGTGTGTGCACAAGTGTATAAGAGTTCTACCTCTGGGACTCTAAAGGCTTTTTATAAGCACACCTACCCTAGTGCACTTTCTCCAGGTATCTGTCTCTAAGTAACTATTAAAATAACAACAAAATATTTTTAAAAGCACGTGCATGATGCAATTAGTGTTGTCACTAAACATGATCTGATTCTGTCTTGTAATTGACCATGTAGTATATTTTATGGTTGCCATGGACACAAATAAATGTACATATTTTTCAAATATTTCTTAACGATGTTCCGTAGTTGCACAGTACTATGCAGGGACAGATCCCCTGACAGAGCAACGCCATTGTAAATGGACAGATCTCTATGAATTATTTGGTGGTTGTGTTCCATATGTGCCTCCATTGCAGGCTTGATGATAATATGATATGAGCAAGAGGCCATATTAAAATATAAATACTGTACATTCAGGATAATTGTTTTCCTGACCAGGGAAATGTTGGGGGCTGATATCCTAAAATGCGTATTCCATATGAACATGGAAACCTTCCTGTTTCCCGGTTGAGGCATCCTTTCTGACAAATTGTGACATCTGGAAGTAAAACGTATTGATATTGATATTTAACAGCTTGCAGAATGATTTCCATGCATGCAATGTGCAGTGGAAAGCCCTACTGGAAACATCATCCTCAGGTAATCTGTTCGGTCTAAACGCATAATTAAATTACTATTTCAGGTTTTCAGCCCTTTATCCGTAACTGCCAGTGACTTTTAAAACAGGCCTCACAGTGAGAAGAAGGAGCTTTAAGGACATTTCCGCACCTCCAAGGTTAAACACAGCAGCCTCACATCATCACCCGGGTTATAACGACACCCAAAGGGATCAATGGTTTAACTCGAGTTTGTCACTTCCTCTGCAAATGATTAATGTCGTCCTTCAGCCTGCGAATAATGCCAGTGGAAAGTTCAGGAATGAAACGCTCTGTAGCTTCAGTTACATATATAATATAACATTTTATTGTATACATTTAAATAATAAGCCTAATATTTGAATATTGGGTACCTGGCTGAGATTATGTCATGCATTATGGCATCTTCTTACTTCGCACTATTTGAGAAGTCACTATATACCATAAATTTCAGATTTCCACAAGAAACACATTGACCAAAACTGAAATACCGGGTGTGTGAAAAGTCAAGAACCAATGAGACTAAAACTACAGATACTTAATTTTGTATTTATTATTTACAGCATATTACAGCATATACATGCTCAATCTTGCACTCTATACATTTTCCCACATTTTGTCATGGTTTTGCAGATTTTGCTCAACATATTCAGGTCCACATATTTGGTCAACATATTCCCATTGGTTCCTGACTTTTTGGACACAATTAGCCTTTAGCATCTTGCAAACTGCATTCCTAAGTCATTGCACATTTGCCTTAAAAGGCATTGCCTTAAATAGTACAATATATCCATGTTAAAAAATACATATACTATATAAACTATATGCCATATTTCCACTTAAGCAAGCCAATTTAATAACAAAGTATAAAGCTGTTTTCATGTGAGAATGACGATTTAAACCTGCAGTTTGCATGCTTCTAAACTGGAGGCCAGAAGGTTTCTATATTTGTTAGTTTCATTAGCCTTATAGTTTCAGTGCAAAACTAAAGAAGTGAAGTTGAGACACCAAGCATATCTTGGATGACTACATTCCGGATGAGAAGGACATTGTGTACTTTTAATTTGCTTTACCAAACTGTTTCTATGAAAGATATAAGAGTGTGGTGTCTCTACATTGTTCTGATGAATTGTTAACAGCTAGAAGCCATCCTTTTAACAAGTCTGCTTCGAGCAATGTTCTAGCAGCTTTTCTGTCCCAGTAACTGAGCTACTGCAGTGTTACACCATCTCATGTCAATGGGAAGCTGTAAGCAGATGCTCTGATGTACTTGAAATTATCTTAAACTGCCTAGTATTGTCATTTAACTGGCCAATCAATAATAAAATAGTAAAAGTGTCACGTCTATGCCATACAGCAGAGGGCACACTCTTCCTCAGTTATAATTCCCACTTCCTGCCACCAGCAGAACATGGAGACTTTACCTAACTGTGAAGCCTAGCTGATTACTCGTATTCGAGTAAGCTCTGAGCTTTTTGTACCACTATGTGTTTCCTGAATATGTTCTGGCTTTCTCATTTTTAGTTTATCCTCTGGTTTCAGTTTTCTGAGCATCTTCTGTGTATTGACCTCTGCCTGGCTTTTGGCTCTGTTTTGGATCACCCTTGGATTTCGAGATCATTGTGCCTTTTGTGTATGACCCTGGACTGTTGTTATGTGAGTGCTGGAAACCTTGTGCTGTAAACTTCATGCACACAGATCCTAATTTTCCCTCTGAGCCCTGTTTTTTTTTTTTTTTTTTTTTACACAAACTGAAGCCTGGCCTACTTTTATGTCTAACTTTAGTTATTGGGTCACTGGGATAACATCAGGTAACATAAACTAATAATGTGGATTCTTAATAATGTAATTATATTACAGCTATTCTTGGGCCACTTCAGATGCTGATTACCTCGTCCTTTAAAGTATCACCATTATTGGAATAATTACTATAGTCATTGTCAATGACTCAATTTGAAAGTATTTTCTTTTTCTTTTTCTTTAATATAAAAGTGTCGCAATACCTCCTGTTGTCAGGTTCAGAAACTGCTCAACAGTGGTATCACTGATAACTGATAACAACCTTTTAACAGTTCATAATATGATAGGATTATATTATAAAATGACCCATTTTTATGTGTACCTGTTTACAAAGATACAGAAAAACATATTGTTAAAGATAGCAATATTGTGCACATTGATTGATTATTATAGAATTAACTAATATACCTAACTCATATGTTATTGTATGTTAGCTTGTTCTCTTGATTACTTTTAAATTCACTTTTTATAGGACTTGCTGTTGCATGTGTGTACTCAGTAAAATGAACCATTAAATACTGTGCGTCATGCCCGCCATGGACAGTTCCCTTGCAGACCGATAGAGGGCAACCTAATCCATCATTTGAATTTCTTCTTCTGCGTTCTGACTCACTTCCTGTCTTGTTGCACACCTGTTAGGTGTTTCCTCCCAGATTAGTCCCCTGTATAAGCTCTGAATTACTTCCCCTTGTTGCTTATGAAGTTCTTATTGTGAGTAGCTTGCATTTCTCTTTGGTTTGCCTAGCCTAGCCTAGCCTAGCCTAGCCTAGCACCAGCACATGGTTATTTGTTTTGAGTGCCCATTGTGAAGAGAAACGGCCGGATCCTCCTGATGCTGTAAAGGAGAAACCTGCATGAATGAGTCAGGTTAGCAACATGACCAGATAATGATGTTGGTTGTCTAAAACTACACCAAGGTTGTTGGTGTGTGTGTGGTATGATGGTGTGATCTGCAGGAGATGACAGATCTTTGCATAGGGATGCATCTCCAGGGATCTACTGAAGCTCAGTCTTGCTGGGGTTTAGTTTTTATGTGAGCAGCAGCCATCCATGATAAGATATCGGCCAGATATGCTGAGATTCAAGCTGCACCATGAGTGTCAGAAGGAGGAATGGAAAGGATGAGTTGAGTGACATCAGCATAGCGGTGGTAGGAAAAACCATGCCTGGATATTACCTCACTGAGAGAACATGTATAAAGGGTCAAAGTGTCTGCCTGGAGAAGATGTGGATCCCCTCCATGTCATCTGATCCGTCTATGTAAGAAGAAAAACACGGCCATGCTGGACCACTAATTCCAGTGCTCATGAGGATGGACAGCCTTGTGACTGACCGTGCTAAAGGCAGCCGAGAGGTCAAGCTGGATCAGAACCAGTGATAATTTTGCTGATTAAGTGGCGTAACCCAACTTCAGGTTTTTATTTTTATTTTTTTTATTGATTCTTTAAATCTACCTGCAAAATATTTCACTGCACAACATGCACTGTATATAACCTTGTAAATATAGTGGATTTTTTAAAAAATAAAATCTTGCAGTGAACCTTTTTATCAGATAAATATTTTTATTAGAGAAGTTGAAGCAAAAGGTAGAAAATTAATTTTCACTACTGTTCCAAATCACTGTGACCCCAAGAGAACATAAGGTTAAATAAACATACAGCAGAGAGAGACAGAAGGTCTTATTTCTGTTGAAAACTGGGAGTATTTTTGGATGCATATGGGCTGATGTGTGTGACTTCAGGCATGCTGTGTGTGTGAAGGCCCAGCAGGGAGTGTGTTTCACCTGCTGATGTTTGTTACAGTCACAGCAGGGGAAAGCCTCTCTCACTCTGTCTTCCTCTGTTTCTCCACAGTAACTGCATGACCTTATGTGTAAAAATGCATCTACCCACACCTCTACATTCACAGCCTCTATTTCGTATCCATATAAACTTGTACTCTTTCTGTTCTGAAACTTTATTTTTTTTCTTCACATTTATTTCTTCTCAATTTCTTTTATTTTTTTATTTATTAAATAAATAATTTATTTACTAGATATTTTCACTTGCTCAGATTTTTTTGCAGTGAAACTAAAGGAGTGTACCAGCTGCAAAGAACATCATCGTCTTAATGACAACTGTGATGCTGAGACTCTCACAAGGGTTCCACCATGCCCAGAGCACCGCCAGCAAAAAGCGATAAGCACCGTGGGGACCCAGAAACAAACAAAGGCATATGAAGCAGAGGTGGGGCAAAAATTCAACCTTGCATGGCTGGAGGAAGATAATTACTCTGATCACTCACAGTGGGCATGCTTCTTTTCTATTCTACCTGATTTCTGGTGTGTGCAACAGCAGGACAATAAACTGCATTTGCCAAACAAATGAATTGAGGGGTGACAGACCCTTTTTTTTCTCCACGAACCTGTTATATTCCCAGCGTTAGTGACTTATTACAGGGACTCGCGCAAAGGAAAAGCAGATCGTTAATGGCGTTTACTGAAGTCAAAGGCATACCTCTGGCAGTGTAAACAATTAATTAAGACTACGGTATTTATTATCATTCACAAAGCATCACAAATTTGACAATCACGTATGAGATACTGTGGAACATACTATTAAAATACTCAAGTAGATGAAATTTAACTTTGTCTTTTATATAAATAAGCAGGTTTTTCACTTGTATGCTTTTACAGATGTGATCATAAGAAAGGAAGATTATCTATAAATACTGAAACAAAACCTCAAGACATCATCCAGAGGGTTCAAATTTGGTCGCAACTGGGTCTTCCAGAAGGACAATGATCCTAAGCATTCCTCCGAAGTTGTAACTAAATGGATAAAAGACAACAAAATGTAAGTACTGGAGTGGTCATCACACAAATCGCTCTCTTACACACACACACATACACACTTCGAAATTAACCTGGAAGAAAATTCAAAGCTTACAGTAGCTAGTAGGTAGGGATCACAGACACAGATCATGCAGATACAGGCCAGCAGCTTTGAGTAATTTTCACATCAACCATCAGAATGGGGACAAAATGTGATCTCAGTGATTTTTGACCTTGGCATGATTGTTGGTACCAGATGGGCTGGTTTGAATATTTCTATAACTGCTGATCTCCTGGGATTCTCCTGGAATGGTGCGATAAAGAAAAAACATCCAGTGTACAGCAATTCTGTGGACAGAAACGCCTTGTTGATGAGAGAGGTCAGTGGAGAATGGCCATACTGGTTTCGAGCTGACAGAAAGGCTAGAGTAACTCAGATAACCACTCTGTACAATTGTGGTGAGCAGAAAAGCATCTCAAAATGCACAACACATCGAACCTTGAGGTAAATGGAAGGAAGACTGAGGCAATGGTGCTGGAGCAGTTACCAGGGGACGGAGGACCCGCTGCTGTCCACCTGAAAAGGGGAGGAGCTGTAGCTGTCCACCAGGATGTCCCATGCCATCACCTGGCATAGTGAGGGATCGCTGGCTGAGGACCAGATGGCAGGTAAACTATATGGCCACAAATTGTGGACAGGAAATCATTTACATCTATACAGCTCCAAGTTGTGTGACCACCAGGTCAGGTTTTTGGATATTTTTGTTTGCTCTCCTGGTTCAATCCATGACTCCAGGGTCCTGAAACACAGCCTGCTTTATTGTTCAGCACTGTACCCACCTGCTAACACTTTTCTTTTGGGGTCAGCCAGATATGAGCATAAAATAGTGTTCAACAGCTACCACTCAAAAGCTTGTGTCATCGTGGAGAGGGCTTTCAGCAGTGAAGACCCAGTGGTGGTTAATTTTCTTGCAGGCCTTGGAAGTCCACCCTGCAAGCAGGGACATACATCCACTTTAAACCACTATAGGACAAAAGCATAATCTGTTCTCACTTCATATTATTCCTTTAGCCCGATGAGATGCTGGTGACCCTAACTCCTTCTGCCCTCCAGATCTGCCTGATCTATCCTGAAGCTTAGAGCTTCCTTAACCTGAGAATCACTTGCTGATGCTGAAGATGGCCCCACATAGCCTAAAGATTGATGTGAGATGTCTGTGGTTTGTACTACATGGGTACCCTAATGGTTGCTGTGGATGGTAGCTTAAACCTTGCACTTACTGAACACATTTTATGCCCAAGTTAATTCATTATTCAGTTGATACCTTCACTTGGATACTATATATTTAATGAAATGTGGCTGAACCCAACAAGTCAAGTGAGGGCTCTCAAGTGCTGAGTGGAAGTAACTGTCTTCCTTCCTTAAACACTATTTGATGCGCTTTGGCTATTTCCTGGGCAGCACTAGGACAAGTGTAACTTTTCAGACATTTATGAAGCGACTCATAGTCCACCTATGCACAATTTGTGGTGCACCCAATGTGCTCTGGGGAGAAGTTCTTACCTCAGAAGAATGTAGTATCAATTTGAGCAATTTATATCTATAATAGATAAAAAGTGTTTCATATCATCAAATGGAGACCAGTATGAGAATGCTGGGTTTTTGCCATCCTCAGTAGAGAACAATGGATGTTGTCACAAAGACCGATAGAGGGCAACCTAATCCTTCATTTGGATTTCTTCTTCACAAGACAGGAAGTGAGTACAATATTGTAAATATGTGAATTTATGAATAATGAGAAAGCCAGAGGCAACAGTGGCAAGGAAAAACTCCCTGAGATGATATGAGGAAAAAACCTTGAGAGGAACCAAGCTCAAAAGGGAACCCATCCTCATCTGGGTGCAACGGATAGTGCAATTATAAATAAATCCCTTCTATTATTGTGTACTATATAGACAAATGGTGCAAATGTGCAACCAGGAAATTCATCACAGTTTTCTCAAGAAGTCCGGTTGGTTAAAATCTATCTACTGTCCACAAATGGAGTCCTGAGTACGAAGGTGCTCATGGCAACCCAAAGCCACCACAGCAATCGCAGTCCCAAGCCATTACGGTACATCCCCAAGCCATCTCCACAGCCCCCAGGTGGCACCATCCCCAGCGATCCAAACAGTTCTTGAGGCCGTCCATATGGGGCCACCCCCAGTAGCAGTGAGCAAACTCAACCGATGAGAACTCCAACCAGAAGGTACTGTGGCACGGGACCATTTAGTGCTTTATAGGTCAATAGTAGTATTTTATAATCAATACGAAATCTGATTAGGAGCCAATGCAGTGTGGATAAGATAGGGGTGATGTGGTCATATCTTCTGGTTCATATCTTTTACATATTCCAACTTTATTAAGTTTATCTGGCTTTGCTGAAACATACAACTGTGTGTCATCAGCGTAACAGTGGAAGCTAATACCATGTTTACGGATAATTTTGCCCAGAGGTAGCATATATAAAGAAAAGAGCAGTGGGCCTAAAACAGAGCCTTGAGGGACACCAAACTTTACCTTAGTATGCGAAGAGAAGTCACCATTTACGTCTACAAGCTGATAACGATCAGTCAAATAGGACCTGAGCCAGGAGAGGGCCGTCCCCTTAATACCTACTACATTTTCTAGTCTATCAAGAAGAATAGCATGATCAGTGGTATCAAAAGCAATATCAGACCTTTGAGTGGTTCTCACCCTAAATAGTAAACAGTATCATAAGTTTGAGTGATTCTCATCCTTAATACTGAACAGTATCAGGACTTTGAATTCTTCTTATCCTCAGTATAGAACAGTGTAAGCAATTGACAGTCCTCATGACATGACATAGCATGGACCTTTTATAGGTCACCTATGTGGGGTCATGGTCACACTGGTATTGATTCTTGGCATGGGAACAAGAACACAAAAGGTTTCCACTAGTTCTGCAGGAAAACGTCCTGGTGGTCCTCCATTTAGGGGTAGAACTATGTTTACATACACAACCTTCCATTTTTCATGAATGCTTACCTTGTTGCTAATAAAAATCAGTTCTCCAGTTCTCCATTTTTTATTAAATTTTTATTTTTTATTTTATTAAATTTAAATTATTTTGGGTAATCTTTATTTAATACAATATTGATTGCTTTTTTAAACTTTTTAAAGCTTTTTTTTTTTTTTTTTTTTATAAAAAAGACAGAAAATAAGATAAAACAATATGAAAATGCATACAATTTTAGAAAATGTCAAGCCTTTAGAAGAAAGACTTCATTATGTGGGCTGCTTTTTATCTTGCTGATATATAAATTAAAAATCACAGACTGAAACAAAGAGAGTTGGTGACTTAAAGCAGCAACTTAAGCAATGTCAATATTTATGCAGGGAAAGTTTTGCGTGTTCTTCCCCTTGTCCATGTGGGTTTTCTCTGGGTTCTCTGGTTCCTCCCGACTCCCAAAACCATGTCACTAGGAGGACTGTCTACTCTAAATTGCCCCTAGGTGTGAATAAGTGTGCGAATGTGAGTGCATGGACTTGCATCCCATCCAGGGTGTATCCGTACCCAGTGTTCCAAGGGTATTCTTGGCAGAACCCTTAAAAGATGCTATGTCTTATACAGATCCTTGTAGAAATGGCTGGACGTGGCTCTTTAGTTCTCTTTCTATCTATCTATCTATCTATATATAATAATAATAATAATAATAATAATAATAATAATAATACATTTTATTTATAAAGCACTTTACATTTTAAAGAAAATCTCAAAGTGCTACAGAAAAGAGTCATAATATATACAGCAATTAAAACCAGCTGCCAACTGAGATTAGCACAGAAATTTAAACTCTAAATATTAAAAGACTTTAAAAAGGTACGTTTTTAGACCCCTTTTTAAAACTATCAGTCATTTGTGGAGCCCTCAGATGTTCAGGGAGGGCATTCCACAGGCGAGGAGCAGCGGCGCAAAAGGCTCGATCCCCAATGGTGCGGGTCTTAGTCCTAGGGGGGAGGAGACGATGAGTGTTTGTGGAGCGGAGGGGACGTGCTGAAATCTGTGGGGTGAGGAGTTCTTTAAGGTAAGTGGGGGC
>CM040985.1:25124283-25134838 GCA_022985145.1 Pangasius djambal | reverse complement strand
ATATATATATATATATATATATATATATATATATATATATATATATATATATATATATATAATGTGATTTATTTGCTTTGTTCGCTTGTTAAGTGTTGTTTACACTGTCTTGTACTTTATTTATTTATACTGTTTCATGTTTTATTTATTTATTCATTTTATTTCATTGTATACATTTCTTATGCAGCTATGTGGACTTCATCAGACTAAAGGACACAAGTGCAGGCAGCAAGATGGATGCCCTAAAAAAAAATACATCCTGCTGAGGGACCAGCAGAAGATAAGGGCTGAAAGAAAGAAAAAATCTACTGCTTCCCAACCTGCTGCCTGACACCCTGCACGTGCGGCCTCTCCTTCATTCACCCAAAGCTCACTTTCTGAGCCAGCAACAGCACATGGTGAGTTTTTAGATCTGTTCCTGATGTAGTTCTATGTATGTTCAGTTCAAACATAATTATGACTGACATTTACAATTTTGTGGCCTTAGAGCCAACAGATGAAGATCTGCTGGCGTCAGCCATGGAGCTGGAGTCAAAGGGTGAGTGCTGTGCGTTTTATTTTGTGTGACTTTCCTCGGCTGATCATATGTGACCGCAAATAATAGCATCATATTGTAGTGTTGCATAACCATAACTGTCCTGTCATCGCCCTGCTTGTCTGTAACAGTTGTGTTGTGTCATTCACAGTATTTCCCACACCTTCACTGCCTTCAGCACCGATCCACTCAACTCGCTTGGAGCAGAGGGCCGCCCAGAGCCTGGTGTCAGCTGCTCCTGAGGTACGGTTTTCGCACCGGAAGTGTGCCTTTGTGTCTCATCAGTAAATATTTAAACAGGTATATTGATATATACGTTTTTGTGTGTGTGTGTGTGTGTGTGTGTGTGTGTGTGCGTGCGTGCTTTTAGGTTGTCCTTCCCGAGGCCTGGAAGCGCTCACTTCCAAAGGAACAACACGAGTGGATTGGTCGCTCCCTCTTCTGACACCAGGGTGGCAAAGCAGTGCTAACAGATAACTTGCAGATGTGGTGGTACCCTCCCCAGCCATGTCTGCTGTATCATCAGCCTCCAGCATCTCCACACATGTTCTTCACCTGGCCGCTGTGTTTGTGGATGCCCTACAGGATGTGGTCTTATAAGCTGATCTGCAGCTCACCAAACTGCAGACAGCCCGGTCAGCAACTGACGTCTTGTGGGCTCTACAAGACAGTGAGGCGGGTGCTGAATTTACACGGCTGGTACTTCCTGGCAACGGAATGCCTGGAGTGCCAGCGCTGCAACAAGAAGCTGGCCGCGTGGTCATACGACATCCTGGACCAGCTTTATCCGGCTCACCGCAGGATGTTTCCAGCAATCCTCACTTACCGGTGAGTCTTCTTATAAGCCAAAATTAATAGGCATGTGCAACTAAGTACTGAATGTTTACACCGTTAACTAGGCGTGTAATGGTAATAATATAATTTAAACGGCTAATAACAATTTAAACATTCTTGTAATACTAATAAAAATTAATTTGTAACCAAAAATATATATATTTATTTTGACTTTGCAGTACTTCCAAAAGACACTTTGTCTGACAGTTGAGGTTCTATTCAGGAAGTGTAAACAGAGAGAGAGCGCTCTCTCGGTAACAGCGTCTCCATGCTGTATCACAAACTGTGTGAACAACACAGTGAGGACTGGATGGAGAGGTCACTGCAATACCTTGCTGGAGGTCACACCCCCACCACCAATGCCGCCTGTGCCGACTGCCAAGTGGCTCCTCTACGTCCACGCAGAGGATGTCCGGTCTCGGTATGGCGAGCTCAAAGCCAGGGTCACCTCTGTCTTTGGATCCATTCTGAAGATGGACTCCACAAAAAAGGTAACTTATTAATCACAGATTATTTTATATACAACTGTACTTGCACATTTGATCTTTTGTCATTGTAAGGCATGTTTGGAGCTTATTGACTCTTCTGTTTTCCACCAACAGGTGGTCAAAAAACTGGCCGGAGCTGCCACTGGCACCGCAGCCTGGGTCACCAATGTGGGCAATGAGCAGGGGCAGGTCCTCATGTCCGTGCTCACCTCACACGAGGGTCAGGGGCTGCTGCCCATGACCACAGGCCTGGTGAACAGGTACAAGGCGGCTGGAGTGGCACCCCCCACACACCTCTACGTGGACAGAGACTGCTGCCCTGTTGTGGGGTCGTCCAGGGCAGCTGCCATGTTCAGCGGCTGGGATGATCTGGTGGTTCGTCTGGATGTGTGGCACTTCATGCGGACCGTGCTGCTGCCGCCGCCATGAATGGGCCCCCATCGTCACTGCGCTGCTGCAGTGCCTCGCTCCAACACAGCTTCAATGAGCTCAGCCAGTGTCTTCTTGGCAGCAGTCTTGTACAAGACTACTCCAGGCCAAGAGAGTACACGGATATGTGTCTATATGCCATGCTTTGTTGTTTTTTGTTTTTTTGTTTTTTTTGTAATGTGCAGACTTCTGTTTTAAAACCTTGTTTTCTGTTTAATTTGGTTTTGTCAGGCGAGCTCATCGGGGTGGAGTACCTGTGCTCGCAGCAATCCTGGGAGTTCCGGGAGAACTTTGGGCGGGACCCAGACGCCCCAGACGGAATCCCAGACAACTTGGTGGAGGCAGAAGATGAGGGATTTGGGGATGAAGAAGAGGAGCAGGACCACACCATCTCTCCTCTTTCTCTGATGTCCACCAAGGACGTGATACGCTTGTCTCTGGATGTTCCGTCATCCTCTCGGTCCTCCCAGGGCCTGGCATCTGAGCCGCAAGAAGAGGTATGTTTGCAAGCATCCTTTACCATGACATCACTCGGAGGACATTTTCATCCATACTAACTGATCTTCTTGCTGCTTGCAGGTGTGCAGAGGACCAGACGGGGCTCCAGGGTTCGATCGAGTGGTGGAGCTGGCCAGGTACCTCGTCGAGCTCAGGGAAAAGCCTTGTGTCTCAGATAGGGAAGCCGCTGACATTGTCCAGCTGTGGGATAGGCTGCCGGATAGTGACAAACTGGGGGTGTCCTATCCGCCGAGGCACAAGGACAGGCTACTGCAAGGCAGGTTCAAGGCCACCCACTCGAAAACCTCAACCTGCCATGGAAAGGTGAGCCTGAAGCGGTTAGTTAAACCTTTCTAAAATAGTTAAACATTATTTAAATTATTATATTTTAATTATTATAAACATTAGTTAAACAGCTGTGATAATGTGAAAGACTGTAAGCCTTTTATGCTTTATCGTCTCTTTTTTTTTTTTTTTTTTTATTACAGGTGTGTGCTGGGGCAGGGGTCAGGCCCTGCACAATGGCCCAATATAAGCAGGATTCATCCAGCAGGGAGGGTGAAGTGGGGCATTTCCATGAACCGCTGGGCTGCGATTCTACATGACTACCAGGCCATAAGAAGACTGGTGGGGAGCTGCCCTGCACTGAGGGGAAGGACCAGGATTCAGCTGTTCGAGGTCAATCAGCGGACGCTCTCTGTATGGTAAGTAGTTTCTTTGAGAGCCGGTTGTAAACATGATTTTAGAATGTACTCATGCAATTCTTCAGATTCAGGTCATCCGATTAATTGTGCCATTTCTAACAGGCACAATGACTACAGGAAAAAACTGGAAGTGGATGTGCTGGCTCTGAGTGTGCCCTTACCTCAGATCAGCATGGTGTCTAACACCCCGCTTCCAGTAGCCAAACAGAAGGCGTTTGTGACCGCTGAGCCTGGGACAGGACTTCCACCCTTCCCCTTCGTCGTAAAACCTGACATATCAGGTCAGGCCATACGACGTGGGCAGCGAACTCCTCACCCTGCACCAACACTGCCAGCAGCTGCCCCCTCTGCTCCACCACCAGCTGCCCACTCTGCTCCACCACCAGCTGCTCCCTCTGCTCCACCACCAGCGGCTCCCTCTGCTCCTCCAGCAGCTGCCCCCTCTGCTCCTCCAGCAGCCGCCCCCTCTGCTCCTCCAGCAGCCGCCCCCACTGCTTCTCCAGCAGCCGCCCCCACTGCTCCTCCAGCAGCTGCCCTCCCAGCTCCAGGTGTTGCTGCTGGAAAATCCTTGAGCAGAACAACTCTGTTAAGGAAGAGGAAGGCAGCAGAGGTTTTGGGCTGCCGTATCCCAAAACCCCAAGAAAAGAATACACGTGCAGTCATTGTGGGCAGCCAAGAAAAAAAGAGTTTGGGCACACCAGGGTAGGCAGCCTCTTCTTCTGTGCCACAGCGGAGGGAAAAACTGTGGAAGAGTGGCTGCAAGAGAGGAAAAATGAAGGAAATCCTTCATTGTAAATAGTTACATGTAATATTAATTAATGGTAAATTGTATAATTATATTGTAAATATTTAGTAAATATTTTTTACTTGTTTTCTTTTACAGAACATTTATAAAGCTCAGATAAATAGTCGTGTTAATGGTTGTTATTTTAAATGATTGTGCTTCATTTTAGAACGTTCAATTGCCTTAATAAAGCTCAAGTAAATAGTCATATTAATGGTTGTTATTTTAAATGATTGTTAATTGTCTTACCCACTTCTTTTATTTGTATTGGTAAAAAGTATAAAGAAGTATATAAATGACAACAAAATACTAAATACAAATATTTTAAAAAGTCTTTAACAGAAATTAATATTAAATAGAGGAAACTACTTAGAAACGGTTTTATTT
Source organism: Pangasius djambal (assembly GCA_022985145.1). Lineage (NCBI taxonomy): Eukaryota > Metazoa > Chordata > Actinopteri > Siluriformes > Pangasiidae > Pangasius > Pangasius djambal. The sequence goes on along the minus strand of CM040985.1, from coordinate 25,130,179 downwards.
ATTAAACAAGTCACAATAGAAACAAAGGTATACAAAATACAAAGAAAAAAATACTGAATGCAAATATTTTACAAATATCTTTAGTAGAAAAAAAACATTAACAGCAGAAACTAAACTACTACTGAACTACTTGCAAACAGACACTCTAACAAAGTTAACAAACATAATTAAAGATTAAGAAAACTCGAACAAAATTGCAGAGGTGATTATTTAGGGAGAGCAAGAGACCGCTGCTCTGCCAGCCAAAGTTCCACAGTCTTGCCCTCATAACTGCTGCAAAAGGATTTGCCACCGTACCGTGAGTGCCCATAGTCCTTCGCTTTTGGCTGCTGACGCAGAGAGCAAGTTAGCGGTTTGCATTTCTTTGGCCTTGTCTGAGGCAGGCCCTGTGCAATGGATTCCTCTTTCTTCTTTTTCCTCCAGGCTGTGATCCGAGGCATGTCGTCAACATTGTCTGCGCCCTCTTCTGCTCAGAAAGCCATTGAGAAACGGTCTTTCCTTCTGCAGTGGCACAGAAACTTTTTCCTCTGAAGAAGCTGTGTCCAAACTCCAGTCTCTTTGGCTGTCCGCACAATCTGCAGGGATATCCCTTTGGATCTGCTTGCTGTGCAATGGCTTTGTTGTGCATTAGGACCTTTTTGTCCTCTTCAGCCCCCTTCTTTCTTCTCCAGACTGTGGCCCTTGTCACCTGTTTAAGGGCTGCATCAGCTACAGCTGATGGAGGAGGGAGCACAGCCAGCGATGCGCATGTAGGAACTGAAGGCTCTCTCCGCAGGCCTTTCCTAGACCGTCTAGTGGATGGGGAGACTTGGAGAGAAGACTTTCTCTCCAGTCTTTCCCGGAACCGTCTCCTCCTCTCGCTTTCCTCCAAGGAAATCACTGGAGGCCAGTGAGGTTTGCAAAATTTCAGTCTCTCTTGCTCTTTTTCGGAAGACTCTGCCCTCTGGACTCGCAAAGTTGTGTTGTGCAGGTCACTTGAAAGCCTCTGTCGGAACTTCTTGCGTCGTTCCTGCTCAGATACTGAACGTGTCATTTCTCCTGAGGCGTTAGGGAGCATAATTTCAGATTTGGCGTAGAAAATAGGGGAGAGTATTTCAGCCAGCCTTAACCTTGCGCACCAGCCCAGCCCAGTACAGCCTAATCCTCCTTGCCAGTCTCAGCACTCCAGTGAGTGTAATGATACATCTAGTCTGAAGGTGATAGTTCAGCAAGATTCAGCACCTCCGCCGTTCTTCAGGGACAATAAGAGTGATTCATTTACTGTCCATGAATGGGAGGATATGATGTGCAGTTATTTAAACAGAATGAAATGCAAAACACAAACTGATGTTTCTGATCTTATAATGGGCAGACTGGCTAGAAAAGCTAGAGATGTTGTCAAGGTTTCCCTGCGAAGCCGCCCTGAACTGAGTGCCAGTGAGCTTCCAAGTGCTGTGTTTGACATACTGAAACGCAACTTCAGTGAGTTGGCTTACTCAAATATGCCTATGGCTGACTTCTATAATACTGTCCCAAGAGCAGATGAAAGTCCCATGGATTGCTGGATTCGACTTAACAAGGCCATAGATGTTGCTGATGAGTGCTTGCACAGACGTAATAAAAGCATAGAGGATCACGCTGCTGAAGCTGTCATGATGTTTATTTCGCATTGTCCAGACCCAAGTCTTGCTATGTCTTTTCAGTTTAAACCAGCTGAGAAGTGGAGCACTGCTGAGGTCCAGGAGCAGTTGGATAGTCATCAGAGGGATCTAAAGAGAGTCTCTTCATGGACACAGCACACAATGTCTTTGCCAGCTTGCAACCAGTGCACCGTTACGGCATGTCCCAATTCTGTTTCCAGTTCTCCTCAGCAGCCTGCTTGTTTTTGTGAACAGCTGCAAGTTATTGCCAGAAGACAAAACTGTGTTATATGTGGGGTCTCAGAGAGTTGATGGGGTGAGTGAGTTGTTTTATGCTCCTGTGACAGTTTGTGATCATTACACTTTAAAGGAGTTACTGGATTCTGGTAGTATGTCCTGCACACTTAGTGAAGAGTGTGAGTCCAAGCTACAAGCCGATGGTGGTCTTCCACATCCTCAAGCGATTCCAAGTAATGTGGTTCTGGTTGGCTGTGGTGGCCTTACAATTCAGCCAAAGTGTACAGACGACTTGGAGATTGAAGTCTATGGATTTAAGCTTGTCATTCCAACTCTTGTGGTGCCTGGACAGAGAGATGAATTTATTATTGGAAGCAACGTGATCAAATGCATTCTGCAGAAGATGAAATCTCATGACAAGTACTGGGAACTTGTTTTCTGCAGTAACAGTAATCCTGAGTGTCAGCAATTCCTCGAGCTTCTGAGCTGCATCTCCCGATGGTCTGGCCCTCAGCAGCCTGATAAACTTGGTACTGTGAAACTCTGTCAGGCAATCACTCTACTTTCTAAATGTGAGTATCTTGTTTGGGGTAAATTGCCAGCAAATGTCCCTGTTTCCCTGGGAAGCACTGTAATTGTTGAGCCAACCACTGCACGTTCAGCACCTAAAAACATTCTTGTCGGACGAGTAGTAACACCAATGTGGGGTGATCGATGGGTGCCAATGAAGATACTAAATCCTAATCCAACTTCAGTGACTCTTCGCCGCAACACTAAACAAGCTGATGTTTCTTCCTGTGATTTAAATACAGCTGATCGTTACTCTACCAGGTTCGGGAGGGTTATCAAACCAGTATGTAGACTTATTGAATCTATGGTTCAACTTGAGACCCTGTTAGGTTTGGATTCTGGGTCTTCAGTTATTCATGTCTGAATTTGAAGTTTGACATGCAGTTTTTGGAACTTACAAGGTGTAAATGGCACCTTGATAATGTCTATAGAATGTGTTGAAATTTGGCCAATTTCAAAACATTTTATCCTTTAATTGGGTAGCTTTCAATGCTGACAGTCTTCACTCATTGTTTAGTGTGTGGACCATGTAATTCTTATGACCTGTGTACAATTTTTCTTGTGTTCTCAGAATTTTGTGTAATTCTAGGGGGGTGAGTGTAATGGCTATGGAATGTATTATGTTCGTATATAATAGAATTACACAAAAATGTTCAAATGCGTACCTGATATGCCTGTCTGTATGTGTGCATCTTCCCCTTTAACTTTCAGACTGCAGTGTTGGTCTTAATTTCCTGTCTTTGTCCCTCGTCTTCCCTTGCTGCACTGTGTCTGCATGGGAGAGGTGGGTTTCTAATGAGCTCTGATTAATCCAATTACATCCTTGTCTTTTAAATCACTTTTGTACTTAAATTTCTCATGTAAATCATATCTATCTAATTAATTTTCATGTATATTTTCATTTTTTCATATTTTCACCAAGTTTGATCAATTTTATGTACTTCGTGAACTCAAAGCACGTGCTCATTGCATTGCACTTTACGTTTAACAGAAACAACAAAGTGCAAATTCACATCGTAAAGACTTATCTTTTATCAGGTATGCTGTTCTGTCACTGTTAAATTAATTTTATTCCTTGAAAGTTTTATCCCTGTTCTCCCCTTTGCGCCCTTTCTGCACTGTCTCTGCATGGGAGAGATTAAAGAAGAGTCGAACCATCAGCTGATGTCCGTCTGTTTATTACACCAAAAAAGAAAAGCACACAATGCAGACAACACCAGTTACACATGTACATTCAGGTGAAGTGAATTAAACCACTTAGTATTGTATGTTTTTAAATGTAGCTACATTTCTTCTGGTCCATAGTCGTAATTCATTGAAAACTATGCACATAAATATACCATATAGATTAGCTTAGATTATTGTCATTGTTCAATGTATATGTACTAAGCCAATGAAATGCAGTTAGCATCTAACCAGAATTGCATAAGTGGCATATTTACAATAAATTACAAATAAGGATATATAGCTATGAGGGTGATATGTACAGGGGAATGGATGACTTATGTACAGGAGGTGCAGTAGGTAGTATAAACAGGGATAAATGTGATCTATATATGTATGTACAATCAGTGTACAGTGGTGTAGACATGTTAAGAACATAATTGGAATGTGAACAGGATATACAAATGAATATATACAGATGAATATATTTATTATGTAGGCAGACACATATGCATGTATGTAGGTACAGTAGTGCAAATAAACGCATTATAGTTTATGTAGTGCAATGAAGCAAGGTGAATAAACAGTGAAGTAAGTAACTGAAAACAGATATAACAGTGTACAGTGTGATCAGCTGTTCAGTGTGGAAACAGCCACATGGAAGAAGCTATTTCTCAGTCTGTTTGTGCAGGCGCTAAAGCACCGCAGCGCCTTCCAGATGGGAGGAGGGTAAATAGTCCGTGATTCGGGTGAGAGGCATCTTTGATAATGCCGTTCGCCCTCTGCAGGCAGCGTTTATTGTAGATGCTCTCGATGGTGGGTAGCTGAGTGCCAGTGATGCGTTGGGCGGTTTTCACCACCCTCTGAAGGGCTTTTTGATCTGTTGCGGTGCAGTTGCCATACCAGACTGAGATGCAGTCGGTGATGACGCTCTCGATTGTACAGCGGTAAATGTTCACAAGAATCTTGGAGCAGAGGTGGGCCTTTTTCAGTCTCCTCAGAAAATAAAGGCGTAGTTATGCCTTTTTAACCAGAATAGAGGAGTTCAGGGACCAGATGAGGTCCTCTGAGATGTGGACCCCAAGGAACTTAAAGCTGGGTACACGCTCAACAGTATCTCCGTTAATGTGAATGGGAGCATGAGTGTGATTCCCAGCACGTCTGAAGTCCATGATGACCTCCTTTGTTTTTTTGGTGTTGAGTACCAGGTTGTTGTCCCCACACCATGCCACAAGGTGCTGGATCACCTCCCTGTAAGCCATCTCATCGTTACCTCTGATCAGGCCGATCACTGTGGTGTCATCTGCAAACTTGATAATGCTGTTAGAGGCATGTACAGGTATGCAGTCATGGGTGAAAAGGGGGTATAGGAGAGGGGCCAATATGCATCCATGGGGAACTCCAGTGTTGAGGATGAGACTGGAGGAGGTGAGGTTGTCCAGTAAAGCACTAAAGTACTAAAGCACTAAAGTAAAGTAAACTAAAGTCTATGAACGGCATCCTGGCATAAGTGTTGGGGTTGTCCAGGTGAGTCAGAGCAGAATGGAGCACTATGGAGATGGCATCCTCTGTTGACCTGTTGTGGCGATAAGCGAACTGGTATGGATCCAGAGTGGAAGGTAGACAGGCTTGGAGGTTGGTGAGTACCAGCCTTTCGAAGCACTTTGCTATGACAGGGGTGAGTGCGACGGGACGGAAGACACTGGGTGTCGTTGCAGCTGAGTGCTTGGGCACAGGCACGATGGTAGCTGACTTGAAGCAGGTGGGGACAACTGCCTGAGCTAGGGACAGGTTAAAGATGTCTGTGAAGACTCCAGTCAGTTGCTATGCACAGGCTCTAAATACCCGACCAGGGATGCCATTGGGACCAGCTGCTTTACGGGCATTAACCCTGTTCAGAGTAGCACACACTTCAGAGGTGGAGAGTGTGAGTGGCTGCTCACCTGGTAGTAGCTCAGCCTTGAGCATGGAATAGAAGTGGTTGAGCTCATCTGGGAGTAAGACAGAGCTTGTTGGAAGTGACGTGCTGCGTGGTTTGAGGTCAGTAATAGCCTGAATCCCTTGCCACATGCGCCTGGGATCAGCAGAGTTGAAGTGCGCCTCAATCCGCTGTTTGTGTTCATGTTTGGCTTTGCAGATTCCCCTCCTCAGATTGGCCCTGGCGATGCTGTAGGCCTCCCTGTCTCCAGACCTGAAGGCTGTTTTGCGTGCTTTGAGCAGCAGGCGAACCTCACGGTTCATCCAGGGCTTCTGGTTGGGGAACATTATAATTGTTTTCTGTGTGGTCACCTGGTCCACACATCTGT
>CM040985.1:25090946-25117249 GCA_022985145.1 Pangasius djambal | reverse complement strand
TTGTTTTATTTCAAATCCATTGTGGTGGTGTATAAAGGCAAAAACTCTGTCATTGTCCAAATACTTCCGAACCTGACTGTAAGTCAGTCTTGATAAGGGCATCTGCCAAATGTAGAAAGGGTGCTATCATTCATATAATTTAGGAAATAAACAAATTAATGTTATATATCCGACAGTTGAATACCCAATTAATCTTGTAATCGAAATGTTTAAATCTGTAATTTGCATGAGTAAATAATTTACTGTCTTTGAAAAAACCACCCAGATCAGGTGGGACTGAAGGTAGGCAGTTGCCTTTTGGTGCAAACATGTAATATAGTCACTGGCCTGACACATTACAAGTTTTTCTTTAGTGCTTATGCAGACTAAGTAGTCATGATGGTCTTTTAGGAGTAGCATTAAAATCCATCTTTAATTGGGTTTGTGCCAACTGATGCATGTTTAAACCGAGTATTAATCACAAGAAAGTCTTGCAATACCAGAACAATCACCCCATATAAGTGGAGGCATTGTTGCCCATGGCCCTCTGCCCCCACTAGCCAACAGCATACGTTCTGGCAGTATAGTAATATTGAAGTTGTCCAACAAGGCACAGCACCAGCTACAGGCAATCAAATGCCATCCCAACACCCCGTCCTCGACTTTATTCTAAACTCACATTGAATGTGAAATTCTAAAAAGTGGGCAATTAATCAAAACCATGATTTACAAATATTACAGATAAATTACATATAAATAAAAATAATTATTCAGTACGTCAGTAAATATGACAAAAAACATTTGATTTTTACACAAAAAATATTAGAACTATTTAAATGCTTGAAGTTATACACTAAATTAGTTCAAGTAAATATGTGGGTAAAGCTTAACGTGTATGTAGTACTTAGTTTACTGGGTTAAATTTACTACTATTTTGCAAGTGCTCACAAAACCATAAAAAAAAAAAGTTTATTTGCACTGACTGGACTGTTGTGCATGTGCAAATCAACATGTCAAAAAGAAGAGGATTGTGAGCTTGCAGCACTGCTCCAAATATTCCATTTCCCGCTTCATATGTTTAGTGAGAAAGCTGAAATTAAAACAGTTGCATAAAGTTGAAATTAATACAGTGATATCACCCCTAAAGTATGACCCTTTCCTATGCAGCACATATCCCATACCAAGAATGGTTGACAAAAGGGTTAGCATGGACACGTCTTGTTTATATAAACTCCAATTTCTGCCTGTCTGGGATAGTCATAAATACCTTTATATAATCAGGGGCAGATTATGGTCCATATGCAAGAAGTTAATTTTCCAAAATGCAATACTCATAAAAGAACAGTCCAGTGTCCAGTCCAAAAAGGCACAATCAGAAGTCTAAAGTCCAAATCTAAAAGATATCCAAAAAACAGTGTGAAAATCCAGAAAGAAGTCAAAAGCACAAAGTATATAAAGAGCAAAAACCAGGGGATAATCCAAAAATGAGAAAACCAGAACAGAATACAAGGGTCATCACCAGGAAAACTGACAATGGCACAAATGGCTTAGAACTTACACGAGTACAAGTAATTGGCAAGCTTTGGATCCATGTGTCTAGCATCCAGGTGCTTTATATACTTTTATGACAGGATGTGAATGTAACAACCAAGAAAGAGTCCTTAAGACTTGGGGTAGGGTGCCCTGTAGTGATGTGGTGATAAAAAGTCCTGAACAGCCATCACAGACCAATATCCCCCCATCCCCATCCTTCCTGAGAGGCAGCTCCCAAGGCCAAACCATCTTGTGACAGGACCTGCCTCAGAGTCTGGGAGCAGAGTGTTCTTGACACTCACACACTTTTCTCTGTGCTGCTCATCTCCCTCTCTCTCATGGCTTTTGTCTTTCCCCCTTTTACCCTTGCCACCGCTCACTGAAATATATAACACTTGTTAGAAAATTCCCACACAGGTGTAGGTCCTTACCACTCACTTTTCCTGGTTCTGCCCTCCATTCACAAACCGGCACTCTACCATGCTCCCAACTCCACAAACCCCCACTGCCCGACTCAGGCCAGGGAGATGTCCAGCCTGCTGCCAACTCTCCCCCACCCCCCATGCCAGGAGAGGAAATCGACCACAGTCTTCTGTGGCCCTGACCTCTGTACCACCTCAAAATTAAACAGCTGAAGTGCCAGATACCAATGAGAGATCCACATGTTGGCATGTGGTGGAGCCACTGGAGCAGGGTATGGTCTGAACAGAGGGTGAAGGCTCGTCCCAACAGATAGTATCAGAATGTGAGGACCACCCACTTGATGGCCAGACACACTTTCTCAAACATGGTGTACTTATTCTATTGCACAAAGAGCTCGCGGCTGATGTACGGCATGGGGCACTCCTCCCTCTCCAACAACACGGCCCCCAGCCCTCTGTCTGATGCGTCAGTCTGCAAAACAAAGGGGAGAGAGAAGTCAGGAGAATGTAAGAGTGGTCCACCACAGAGTGCAGCTTTTGCCTGAATAAAGGCCTGTTGGCACAGCTCCGTCAACTGGACTGGATCTGGCACCCCCTTTTTAGTGAAATCAGTCAGTGGGCTGGTGACCTCCGAGTATTTAGGCACAAACCTATGATAATAGCCAGCCAGCTCCAGAAAATGTCTCACCTCCTTTTTGGTCTTGGGTCTTGGCCAGGCCACAGTCGCTGCTGTCTTATCAATTTGGGGATGCACCTAGATACCATACTTTTGGGGTGGCCAGAGGATTCACCAGCTGACATTTGTGACATGCTGCACACCACTACCAAACATCACCAAAAGAAGTTCAGTTTTCCTGTTGACCTAAATGCTGCGCCATCAGATCATGATGTGCCACCTGGAATACCATTTTCTGGTAGCTCTTTGGGACCAATAACTGGGTCGTTTCTTTGTTTGTTTGAGTGTCCTGTGTCACTCGGTATAACCTTAATAATTCCAAAATAGGGGAAGGAGAGCACAACGTTTGGCTGAACCCGCTGACCATCACTTACTTTGACAATCAGTCACTTGGTCGAAGGTGTGCCTGAGGGTTTTGTCTCATGTCTTCTCTAAACGGAAATCCCCAAGCTGAATTCCCATGAAGGGTGAAGGAATGGGCCCTCCCCACCCTCCATGTCTTCCTGACGTGGAACTGACTTTGGCGGCCAGGCAACACTGTGCACATCCCACATAATGCTCCACTGTTGCACGGCCCATCCCCACAAATTCCCCTCAACAACATCTGAAATGCCAGCCAATTTGTCCCCATAATCAGTGGATGGATGAGGCAGGGACTAACCGCTGCCTCAGTTTTATGGTTTTTTTCAATGGAATTGGATTGTGACAGCCACTAGGGGATATTAGTGCACATTCCCATGCACACACTTCACTTTCACCCAGCATGCTGTACCCAATGTCTCACTTTGAACCAGGCATTGTTGAATTGAGGTTTGGTTACAGCCTGAATCCTCCAATGCATGGTATGTGCCCCCTTGAATACTAACCAGTATATGGTACTTCCCAGCTCAATCATGGGTGGTCTGCGGCACATCAGGGACCCGGACCAATGCCCCCATCTCCATCATGTGGCATTAGTCCTGGAAATGCCCGGATTCCCCTGCAATGCCAGCACACCGGCCCAGGCCTTACTCCCACACTTGTGGCCCCGGAGTCACCAACCTAAGGGGAAGAAGAGACCGACACAGGAGGAGAGGATGGGGTGGGGAAAGCCTGGGTTTGGGGGACTGGTTCTGGGAGAAATGTCCCCTGTTTCCATGGTGCATGGATGGGGAGAGGGTGGGGAGAAAAAAGGGAAGAATGAGGGTTAGAGAGAGGGAGAGGGAGAAGCAGGGACTCATCTGCCCCCAGATACGTTGCCAAGTGGTCCTCTGTCAGTTGGAGAACCTCTTCTAGCAATGCCAGACGGTGGCAATGTACCCATTCCGTCATCCCCTCTAGTAGCCAGGCACCGAACTGCTCCAGCACCACTAGGTCAACTATGGTCTTCTTCTACTGCATCTTCGGTGCCATGGTCCTCTGCAGGCAGCCACATTCGACAGGTGTCTCAGAGCTCTTGGGCGAATGCGAACATGTGGCTGAGCTCACTGAGCATCAGCGCTAATGGTGCTGTTTGGGTCTGGGTACTTCAGAAGGTTTGTGACTGGAAGCTTTTGGGTGACGAGCTGGGCTTCCACTGACAGTAGCGGCAGCAAACAAACCACCCACTGTGAGTCTGGCCAGCTCTACACTTCCGTGGCATGCTCAAAGAGGTCAACAAATACTTCTGGGTCGTTGTGTGCTCCCACCTTGGGGTGTGTGATGTGGGGCATGGCTGTGGCAACCGCCGGAATACCCACCAGCTGGACCAGGCCCTGTACCACCTGCCAGTCCTCTGCATGAGCTCAGAAAAGGGCCTGGAAGCACTGCGCCTGCTCTGTGCATAGCTCGAAAAGGGTCTGGTGGATTCCAGCAAGGGTCTTGATGATATCCGCAAGTAGTGATGACTCCATGATGGCAGATCTTCAATATCCCTTGCTTTTGGCACCATTGTGACACTCTTACAGGTTGAACTGCAAATGAGGAGATGGGAGGCAGGCTTGGGACAACTCAGAAAGGTCTCTTTATTTCCTTTCTCTCTTTCCTTTGCTTTTCAGCCATTTTACATTTACATTTATGGCATTTGGCAGATGCCCTTATCCTTACAAAAGTGCTTTGAAGTCTATCAGAAATAGATTCTGATACTGGCTCACTAGGTCACAAACTAGGAATCCCATCAGTCCAAAACTCTGTTGGAGAGGTAATAGACAAGCGCTCAGACAAAAATTTTATTTATTTATTTATTTTGGTTTTGTAAGTGCTAGCTTAAGTCTTTCGACGTCGTTTGAAGACTACCAGTGACTCAGCTGTTCAGCCATCTAGGGATAGTTCATTCCACCACCTTGGTGCCAGAACAGAGAGGAGTCTCAATGCATGCCTTCCTTGTACCCTGACAGATGGGGGGACCAGTCGAGCAGTGCTAGAGGATCGGAGGGAGTGTGGTGGCGTGCGAGGTGTGATAAGTGCTTTGAGATAAGTGGGTGCTGGTCCGTTTTTGGCTTTGTAGGCAAGCATCAGTGTTTTAAATCTGATGCGGGCGGCTACAGGAAGCCAGTGGAGGGAGCACAGCAATGGGGTGGTGTAGGAGAACTTAGGAAGGTTGAAAAGCAATCGTGCAGCTACATTCTGGATCAGTTGCAGAGGACGAATGGCACTCAGAGGCAGACCTGCCAGGAGTGAGTTGCAGTAGTCCAGTCTTGAACCAACTCAGGCATGCAGCAGAAAAAGGTCATAATTGCACTTATCTCTATATATGCCTGTGTATATATGCCATGTACCTCTGGGTACAATGATTCATAAACATGGTATTAGTGTCCACTGCTAATGCCAATGACACACAGCTATATGTTTCAGCAAAGCCAGATGATAGACACCAGCATAATAAAGCTGAGGAATGTGTAAAGGACATTAGACACTTAGTGTGGCAGCTGAGTGTGGCAGCGGGAGCATGGTCAAGTGTCAGCTGCAGATGTAGAGGCAGGTTGAACCGGCAGGTAATGCGTGATGATTCTCATCTGTGTTTTATGGATTTCCTGAAGACTGCCATGAGATTACCGTGAATGCTACTGTAGGGTTTTACAATTTAGACTGAACTAGCGATAAGATGAAATTGTCTAGCGATAAGATGAAATTAGTGTATTTATTAATTCTGCATGGGATGTTACCTCCATGGCCACCAGCAATAAAATCCTAATGAAAACACTATATGAAGAGCACAGTAATAATATAGGCTGTTCACGGAAGTAAATTATAAACACAAAGATACTAGACACTTGCCTTTCAAATCAGACGAGACTTTATTAAACTATTCTAATATACAGAAACTAGTTTAATACAAACACGCACGCACACACACACACACACACACAAATGTCAACAAAGGGGGGTTTTGAACAGAGAATGAATGAATTCTCAATTTTCTAGCACTGTATGCTGTTTTTCAGACCATGACCTGAAAAAAAACATCAACATATCAATTTAAACTGTTTTTCTTTTATTTGGAAGGGTATTAAACTTTGTATTAAATGCACCAGTTCAGCGACAATCTGGAGGTACTGTACTTGCCTTTGTGTTATTCTAGATGGGGATTCCCTCGTTGCGTCATTGTCTGGAGGGGTTTCCCAGTGATGTGGATTCGATAATAATTAATGCAATAGTACATTAATAAAATAATTAATGACAGATGGAGTTGAAGATGGAGTTGAAGATGAGACTGAGGGAGAACAAAGAAATCTACAGAAAGAAGTTAGAGGGCAGGCTTCAGCAGAATTCAATTCAGTTCAATTTTATTTGTGTAGCTCTATTAACAATGGACACATTGTTAGCTCTTTTAACAATAGGCACATTGTCACAAAGCAGCTTTACAGAAATATATAAATTCAGGATAAAAATTTTAAATTTATGAATTTATCCCTAATGAGCAAGCCAGTGGCGATGGTGGAAAAAAAAAAAAAAAAACTCCCTGAGACGATATGAGGAAGAAACCTTGAGAGGAACCAGACTCAAAAGGGAACCCATCCCCATCTGGGTGACACCGGATAGTGCGATTATAAATAATTCCCCTCTATAACTGTATACTATATGGTCAAAAAGTGCAATTGTATAACCACAAAAGTTCATTATAGTTTACACATGAAGTTTATTTTGTTGAAGTTATCAGCTGTTCACTAATGGAGACTTGAGCGCAAAACTGCAGTCCTAAAGCTATCAAAGTAATTGTAGTGCTAAGCCATTATAGTAAAACTGTTCATATCAATTTAACAGTTCCAAAGCCATCTTCATGGTTTCTAAGTGGTATCATCCACAGTAATCTCATGTCACTTTAGGCTGTCCATGTGGGGCCATCCTAATCAAAATCAAACCAAAATTAGGGCATCAGGATGGGTCAGGCAGGTCCGGAGAGCAGAAGGGGTCAGGATCACGGGCATCTCAGGAGTAGCATGTGTAGCTTGAGAGAGAGAGAGAGAGAGAGAGAGAGAGTGTGTGTGTGTGAATATGGACAGAGTGCAAGCAGGGACTCCAGCAAGAATAGCTATGACAGCATTCCTAAAAGAGAGAGCCAGAAGGTAACACAGACATGAAGGCACCCAGGGACAGAAAGCAGCCAGCCACTCCACCGTCAAGAAACCTCAGTGAACATGTGAGAATGGGAGTGTGAAAGCATCCAGACATCCCAGTTCATCACAACACTCTATGCCCATGAACCCTCCAGATCTGCTCCTTTACATAAGAAAAAAAAGGCTTACTTCCTGTGCTCACTCCGTGTTCTCTCCTTGTGTTTCAGGTTCACTGCTCACCCAGCCTGTCAGCTCTCTGTCTGCTCATGTCCTGCTATGCCCAGCCCCTCTTCATCTTCCTCATGGTTCACCGACTCTGCACTTGGTTCTCATGCTGCCAACCCAAGTTCGAGCTCTGGCTTCGCCAACACTCAAGCCTGCTCAATCTCTGCCTCACCACCCCTTCCCTGTGGTGCTTCAACTCAACATCCACTTCTCACACTGCTGACCGGAGTTCCAATCCTGACCTCGGTTGCACAGTTACCAAGCTCCTCTCCCACATGCCCTCACTTGCTCAATCCCTTAAATAAAACCCACTTACCCTGAAATCCTGTGTCTGTGTTCTTCTGGGTCCCCTTGTTTCTGTGTTCATAACAGTTTAAGTGGAGCTATATTATCTAGCGTGTAGCAGAACGTTGACTCTAAGCATTCAGTCATCTGATTAAGTTCAGTGGGGTCAGACGGTGATCCAGTCATAGTTGAGCAGAACAATGCAGTGGAGGTGTGGGCTGGCATGAAGCAGATTACAGGCTTCAAAGCAAAACAACAACCTGTGGGGGTTTAGAAAGAGCTAACAAGCTGAATTTGTTCTTCAATAGGTTCAGCATTACAACAGTTCACTACTGTGTGGGTGCACTTGGATGGGTTAAATGCAGAGCACAAATTCCGAGTAGGGGTCGCCATACTTGGCTACACTTCACTTTACTTTCTTTCTATCTATCTAGATAGATAGAATATGAAACACATTAAGGGAGAAAAAACAGAGGGAGGACCAGATCAGGTCCTCAGCAGGAAAGATGAGCTGTATTGTCTTGTTTAGCTCCATCCTAGTTGATTGAGGCATAACAATGCACTTAAAAAAACAAAGAACTAATTCAGTGAAGGTATGCAGTAAATATCCACATAGTACCAGCAAGGCCACTGACACTGCAGAGAAGGCTTCAAGTACCTGAAGCTCATTAGAAGTGAAAGTTTTAAAATAAAGCTGGCAAAATCATAAAAGAGAACACTCATCAGTGTAGAATGGAAATACGAAAGTGCTATCCACAGCTTTGAAGGACAGGACATGTGGGGCCATCCTCAGTAGCAGCGAGTGGTTTCCAAGTGATGAAAACTCCAACCGGAAGTAGGGCATCAGGCTGGGTCAGGCAGGTCCAGAGAGCAAAAGGGGTCAGGATCACTGATATCTCAGGAAAAGCATGTGTAGCTTGACAGAGAGAGAAAGAAACACAGATTGTTAGGTATGCTTATTGACATGTAATGGTTAAGGACAATGTACATTGTGTGCCGAGTGCAAGCAGAGACTCTGGCAAGACCTAGCTATGACAGCATAACTAAAAGGGAGAACCAGAAGGTAACACAGATATGAGGGCACCCTGGGACTTAAGTGTCCAGCCACTTCACCATCAACAAAGCTGACAACAACATCCAAACATCTCAGTTTACCACAACCCTCTAGATCTGCTCCTTTACCTAAGAAAAAACTATTCAGAAAAGGCTTAAGTAAACAAATGTTTTCAGCCTAGAATTAAACACTGACACTGTGTCTGAGCCCCAAACACTAACTGGAAGGCTGTTCCATAACTGTGGGGCTTTGTAGGCTGCCCCCTGCTATAGCCGTCACTATTCGAGGTACCAAGTAAGTACCAAGGCAGTAGCCTGGTACTATGGCATGAGACCAGTCAGTGCTTTGTAGGTCAATAGTAGTATTTTATAATCAATGCGAAATTTGATTGGGAGCCATTGCAGTGTAGATAAGATAGGGGCCATGTGCTCATACCTTCTGTTTCTAGTAATTACTCTCACTGCTACATTCTGGACTAACTGGAGCTTGTTTAAGCACCTACTGGAACATCCAGACAATAAGGCATTACAATAATCCATTCTAGATGTAACAAAAGCATGAACTAGTTTTTCTGCATCATGTAGTGACATTATATTTCTTATCTTAGCAATATTTCTGAGATGAAAGAAAGCTGTCCTAGTAATATTATCTACAGTTGATAATATATAATTATTTATGGTTAAATGCTTTGCACTCCAATGAGTCTGATATTCCCAGAGAGACTAATTGGTCCATTTCCTTTTTCTTGACTGAGATAAAAAAAAAGTCATAACATATAATTATCTCTGAGCTTGTAAACAAAGAGTCCTGCATGATTTATTTCAGCTGAAGAATTACAGTGGGTAATGTGCAGAACAGCAGATTCACTAGTCTAGTATTGATATTTTCATTGCTGGGTTAGAAGACACTGTTTGCACAAACTCTCTACTTTATCAGACACACCTTCCTTGTAGCTGTGTAGATTAATATATTTTCCATGCACAGAGCATGTTAATGTAACATTCAGCACTGCTATTTTCACACCATAGCCCCACTCTTGGGTGAATAATTTTGATGTGTGGACTGTTTCACAACTAATCATTAAAAGTGCTGTGTTTAAAGCCCCAGCAATGTTGTTCCACCAGACCAACTTATATCATCACCACACATACTACCATGTCAGTGCCACTGATGTGCTGAGAATAATCCACTACCCACATACTATCTGGTGTCATTTAGCTTCATTTAGCTAATTTAGATTCTTCGTATTATTTTGCTTCTTTATTAGTAATGTGGCCACCATAGATCTCGCTTCCCACACCAAAGTATTAAATTATTTGTGTTCAAAAGTCATTTAAATACATCTAAAATGTATACAAAATTAAATGTATAGTTCATGTAAAGTACATAGGTTGCAGGTTCCCAGCCGTGGTCCTGGAGAATCCCCTGCCCTGCACATTTCAGTGTTTTCCTGCTCGTAACACACCTGATTCAACTAATCAGCTAATTAACAAACCCTTCTGCATTGAAGTAGGTGCGTTTGAGCAGGGAAAATGCTAGAATGTGTTTAGTGGACAGAAGTTTTTTGACTGTAAACAGTCATCCCACAGCTCTCAAACAAAACCTTTTGGCCCTATACCAATGATAATTCTGGTCATTCAGCAACAAACAACATTTATATATTTATAGGCTATTAGAAATCATTATATTTATAACATACTATTCTAAAAGTCCTTAATAACTCATTGTCTCTATATTAACTCAGTTGGAATTATCTTAATCTGATTTAATATTATCCTGAGATGACAGGATATCAAAGAATTCTAAGTTTTCAACTGGAAATGTTTAACCACTTTGCCGGCATCATCTGCATGTGTCTCACTTATCACCTGTGGTTAAAGTCATTGAATGCTGTCTGCTCTTATATCCCTGCTGAAGTAATTGCAGAGTTCTGTTCTGTTGGTTAAATTTCATATATTTTTAGGTGTTTAAAACATTTAAAAACTCCAGGGCCCGTATTCACAAAGCTTCCTGAGCCTAAAAGTTGCTCCTAGTGACGAAATTCTAAGAAAATTCTTAGAATTATGACGTTTTCTTAGAATTTCCCCTTAAATTTAGGACTAAATCTTAGTAAAGATAAAAATGATTCACGAAACATCTCAGCCCTAAAAACAGCTCCTAAGGTAAAAATTGTTAAGAGTAGAGAGGAGGACTTTTAACTGGCTTAAGAGTTTCTATAGCAGAGGACAAAATAGCAGAAAGAAGAAATATTCTCCAAACACTGAACGATTGTGAGTTAATTAAACGCTACAGATTGGATCGTGATGGGATAATGTTTGTGGTCGAACTTATTAGAGACGTGCTCACATCTCCCACCCAACGTAGTAATGCCATAACGCCAGAAATGAAAGTGATTACAACACTGAGGTATTTGGCAACTGGAAAAATGCAACAGTGCAGTAGTGATGACTTGCGTCTGTCACAACCTTCCATCAGCAGTGTGATCGCACAAACTATTGAAGCGCTTTCACAGTCTCATATAGCAACACAGTTCATTTCCACTGGACGTTCACACTCTGCAGGCTCACAAAAGGGCATTCATGGACATAGCGGGATTCCCCGGTGTTGTTGGTGTAATTGATGGGACGCACATCTGCATAATCGCACCATTGGAAAATGAAGACATTTTTGTCAACAGAAAGAGGTACCACAGCATCAGTGTGCAACTTGTTTTCAGTGCAGACTACAAGATTTTTGACATTGTTGCAAAATGGCCAGGCTCAACACATGATGCCAGGATACTGTCCGAGAGTGGCCTGAGACAGCTTTTTGAAGGACATTATGTGCCAGTTAACTGTCATTTGTTAGGGGACGGTGGCTATCCATGCAAACCATGGCTCCTCACACCTTACCTCCACCCAGACCCAGGACCACAGCTAAACTACAACAGGTACCTAAACAGTAGACTAACAGTGAACCATTGTGTATGAAAATAAAATGTAGTTACAAATGTGCTTGAATATACTACAAACAAGAGACAGGCTATTTAATCAAACATATTCACATTATTGTTGAGTGCATTAGGCCACCTTAACTTGTGATGTCTTTTGCACTGACTTTTAGGGCCCACAAGAAAACACGCTCAGTAGTTGAGCTAGGTATTGGCCAGCTGAAGAGGAGGTTTCATGTATTGCATGGAGAAGTGCGCCTGTCACCAGCTAAGGTCTGCAAAGTCATTATGGCCTGTGCAGTGCTTCACGACATCTGCAAAGCACGACAAATCCCAGAACCTCTCGAAAGCAGCTATGGTAACGGTGATGAAGATGATGATGAAGAAGACATTCAGTTTACCCATGTACCCATGTACTCAATTTACAAATTTGCATTTTAGGCAAGTAACAGTTGATGTAATATCCAAACTGGTGTCTGTAGCCTATTGAACAAACATTCAATACAGCTGTAGTTGAACACAAATGCTGTTATAAAGACCACGTGACCGTGATACACTTTTATTAGCTTTTTTAGCAGCTCAATTTTTAGCTTATAATACTCCTCCTGTAAACGGAGAACTCTTTTGTGCTGTGTGAGGGTATCAATTTCGATCTCCAATTTTCTGTCCAGCAGGGATGGTGTTGGGGTGGCTGCAGCAGGCAGGTTTATCTGATACATTGTCTGAGGCTGAGGGTTGGCACACCTGTGACGGTGACGGCCCTGGTTCCTCTGACGGCTCCATGCTACAGAAAACAATTCTTTTATTTATTGTTTTGTTTGTTGTTCACATGCGAGAGCACAAAAGATGGCACATGATCTATATATTAAACAGCACTTGTTCTTGATATTTCTCTTTATTTGACTATTGCCTACTTGTCCTACCTTTGTTGTATTCCCATTAGCTGGATCGCTGAGCTGTCTGTGCCTTTCTTCAGCCCTGTGACAAATATTTCCGAGTGTCCACGTACATTAAATACAGTTTCCGCTACCTAAGACAGTTGTTTAGCGGGTGGTCCTCCACCTAAAAACACAGTAGCTTAGGTGTATAGTTCTGTAGGCATATTTAACCAAGCCAGATATAGCAAGAAACTGCAATATCACTCACCTGTGCTTGATGAATCCCGTGTGTGTGCTGCAATCTCCCTCCTGGCTTGAGACTGCAACACATACCACCGCTTTTCACACTCCTCACTGGTGCGCACAACCAGAGGGAATGAGGAGTTTATCTGCTGAGATATTTTCTCCCAGGTCTGCCTCTTTCCTTGAGCTGTGACGCCGGAGCCAAATTTACCTTTTAAAATTGCTTTATTTTCTTCAACTAACTGAGCTAAAAGTAAACACTGCTCTTTTGTCCAATTTGGATTTCTTGTTCCTTTACTTCCTTCCATCTCTCTTGGATTGTTGGCTACAAACCATTCAAAAGCAACTTAAAGACTGAAGATGAGGGATTTGGGGATGAGGAAGAGGAGCAGGACCACACCATCTCTCCTCTTTCTCTGATGTCCACCAAGGACGCGATACGCTTGTCTCGGGATGTCCCGTCATCCTCTCGGTCCTCCCAGGACCTGCCATCTGAGCCCCAAGAAGAGGTATGTTTGCAAGCATCCTTCCATCACTTGGAGGACATTTTCATCCATACTAACTGATCTTCTTGCTGCTTGCAGGTGTGCAGAGGACCAGACGGGGCTCCAGGGTTCGATCGAGTGGTGGAGCTGGCCAGGTACCTCATCGAGCTCAGAGAAAAGCCTTGTGTCTCGGCTAGGGAAGCCGCTGACATTGTCCGGCTGTGGGACAGGCTGCTGGACAGTGACAAACAGGGGGTGTCCTATCCGCCGAGGCACAAGGACAGGCTTCTGCAAGGCAGGTTCGAGGCCACCCACTCGAAAACCTCAACCTGCCATGGAAAGGAGAGCCTGAAGCGGTTAGTTAAACATTTCTGAAATAGTTAAACATTATGTAAATTATTTAATTTATTTTATTTTAATTATTATAAACATTAGTTAAACAGCTGTGATAATGTGAAAGACTGTAAACCTTTTATGCTTTATCGTCTTTATGTGTTCTTTTTTTTTTTATTACAGGTGTGTGCTGGGGCAGGGGTCAGGCCCTGCACAATGGCCCAACATAAGCAGGATTGTGGAGGCAGTATGTCTCCATTCATCCAGCAGGGAAGGTGAAGTGCGGTGTTTCCATAAACCGCTGGGCTGCCATTCTACATGACTACCAGGCCATACGGAGGCTGGTGGGGAGCTGCCCTGCACTGAGGGGAAGGACCAGGATTCAGCTGTTCGAGGTCAATCAGCAGGCGCTCTCTGTCTGGTAAGTAGTTTCTTTGAGAGCCAGTTATAAACATAATTTTAGAATGTAGTCATGCAATTCTCAGATTCAGGTCATCCTATTAATTGTGCCATTTCAAAAAGGTACAATGACTACAGAAAGAAACTGGAAGCGGATGTGCTGGCTCTGAGTGTGCCCTTACCTCAGATCAGCATGGTGTCTCACACCCCACTTCCAGTAGCCAAACAGAAGATGTTTGTGCCCGCTGAGCCTGGGACAGGACTTCCACCCTTACCCTTCGTCGTAAAGCCTGACACGTCAGGTCAGGCCGTACGACGTGGGCAGGAAACTCCTCACCCTGCACCAACACTGCCAGCAGCTGCCCCCTCTGCTCCTCCAGCAGCTGCTCTCTCTGCTCCTCCGACAGCTGCCCTCCCAGCTCCAGGTGTTGCTCCTGGAAAATCCTTGAGCAGAACAACTCTGTGGAGGAAGAGGAAGGCAGCAGAGGTTTTGGCCCGAGTGCAAGGGCTGCCGTGTCCCCAAACTCCGAGAAAAGAATACACATGCAGTCAGTGTGGGCAGCCAAGAAAAAAAGAGTTTGGGCACACCAGAGTAGGCAGCCTCTTCTTCTGTGCCACAGCGGAGGGAAAGACTGTGGAAGAGTGGCTGCAAGAGAGGAAAAATGAAGGAAATCCTTCATTGTAAATAGTTACATGTAATATTAATTAATGATAAATTGTATAATTATATTGTAAATATTTTGTAAATATTTTTTTTACTTGTTTTCTTTTACAGAACATTTATTTGTCTTCAATGAAGGTCATGTAAATAGTACTAAATGATTGTTCTTAATTTTAGAACATTTATTTGCCATGTAAAGCTCATGTAAATAGTCATATTAATGGTTTTTATTTAAAATGATTGTTAATTGTCTTACCCATTTCTTTTATTTGTATTGCTAAAAAGTATAAAGAAGTATATAAAAAAGTATATAAATATTTTAAAAAGTTTTTAACAAAAATTAACATTAAATAGAGAAACTAGAAACTTAAACAGTTTTATTTAGTTCACAACAGAGACAAAAATATACAAAGAAAGAAATACTGAATACAAATATTTTAAAAAATCTTTAATAGAAAAAAATATTAACAGCAGAAACTAAACTACTACTGAACTACTTGCAGACAGACACTCTAACAAAATTAACAAAGATAATAAAAGATTAAGATAAATAAAACAAAATTACAGAGGCAATTATTTAGGGAATTATTTGTCTGCACCTGCGACCTTCTGCAGTGGCACAGAAACCTTTTCCTCTAAAGAAACTGTGTCCAAACTCCAGTCTCTTTGGCTGTCCACACAATCTGCAGGGATATCCCTTTGGATCTGCTCACTGTGCAATGGCTTTGTTGTGCATTAGGACCTTTTTGTCCTCTTCGGCCCTCTTCTTTGATGGAGGAGGGAGCACAGCCAGTGATGCGCATGTAGGAACTGTATAAGGCAAAAATACACACACACACACATACATGTGTATGTGTATGTATATATATATATATATATATATATATATATATATATATATATATATATATATATAGACAGTTGTTGCTTCTTACATGAATTTATTCTTATACATTCTTTCATAGTTTACCTGATACTTTGACATTGTTGAGCACTGGAGGCCACTGCTGACTGGTGGATGGGGTGGCTTGCAGAGAAGGCTCTCTCTGCAGGCCGTTCCTAGACCATCTAGTGGATGGGGAGGCTTGGAGAGAAGACTTGCTCTCCAGTCTTTCCCGGAACCATCTCGTCCTCTCGCTTTCCTCCGAGGAAATCACTGGAGACCAGTGAGGTTTGCGAAATTTCTGTTTTTCTTGCTCTTTTTCGGCCCTCTGGACTCGCAAAGTTGTGTTGTCCAGGTCCCTTGAAAGCCTCTGTCGGATCTTCTTGCGTCGTTCCTGCTCTCTTTTTGAAATTACAGGAGGCCATCTCTGTTTTCTGGGCATAATTAAATGCAAAATAACACTGCCCTCTGAAGAAAACTGACTCTGAAATCAAACTGGCTGGCAGGGGCCGACAGAGAAGATTGTTCTGCATCTTCTCACGGAGCACCTGAGTGAACTTCTGGTCTTCTATGGTCTGCCACACCTACTTTGATCAAAACATGCAGGCTCTTTGTTGGTACCTAGAATAATGAAGGTTACAGCAGGGTAGAACTTTCTCTTGCATAGCCCCACAGTTATGGAACAGCCTTCCAATTAGTGAAAGACGCAGTCTCAGTGTTTATGTCTAGGCTGAAAACATATTTGTTTAGTCAAGCCTTTTGTGAATAGTTTTCTTCTGAGTCTTGTTCCTCTCAAGTTTTCTTGTCATCTCAGGCAGTTTTTCCTTGCCACTGTTGCCTCAGGCTTGCTAACTAGGGATACATTTATAAATTTAAAATTTACATCCATAATTTTATATATTTCTGTAAAGCTGCTTTACAGAAATATATAAAATCGTTCACAATCGAATTGAATTGAAAATATCAAAATCCAACTGGAACTTAATAATTATCTGAGTCTCAGAATTGGAAATCTGAAAGCCACACTTCCTACCTGAGCCAGAACCATGCATGGAGTGATACTAACTATGCTCTAGTATGAAATTGATTTCTACATCAAAATGGCTGATACTATTCCTTTCTGTCCATTTTGTCCAAAACATTGTTTCATACTGCATAATAAACTACCTACGCAAGTTTATTACTGAGGTGGGTCTATGATGATTTAGGTATGCAGTTTGCACAATGTTAAACTACCAGACAAATTAAAGATGCACACCTCAGATACCAAACTTTACTGTGTTAAGCTGTTCTTATCCATGCAAAAAAAAAAAGATTATGCCAAGACATCATTGATTTGTTAATGATACACAAGGCTGGTCTTTTTTGCTGCTTGGCTGCCCAAAAGAAGAAGAGAAGGAAAATAGGTGCTGAAAAGACAGGATGCATAATTCATATCATCATCTGCACCAAGTGAAAAGCTCAGCAATTACCAGTGACCTCTGAACAACAGGAAATTGCTGGCAGAAAAGAAAAAAGCATCTTTTCATCAGTATCTGTCCCAAATTCTAGAATCAGTGTTTTGGTTGCCATTTGAGGGGTTAAAGTTGAGACTCATTGTTGCTAGGCAACTGCGCAATATGGACTCCAAAAGACTCCTTGCTTTTACTAGAAATGTAGCTGTTATGTCTTTTTTTTGGACAGTGTAAAAGTACAGTAACAGTGGAAATGAGAAACCTCATGTTGAATATTAACATTTTCCTCAGATGTTAATACAATGTGCCAAGAAACAGCTTAGACTGTAAGTCTCTGAAAGAATTACACTTAGCTAACCAACCATACAGAGAAACAGCTACTGTATGTTACATCACAACTCGCAAAAGTCAAAGTATTGTTTGAAGGATTTTCTTCAAAATATTTAGGCTACTACTTGAATCAGCTGGTACCAGTTCAAGTAGACATACGAGGCAAGGAGACAGTTCAAGAATACCAATTGTTTACACTAACATCAGAAAACAAAACAACATCACAAAGACCATAAGGCCATAGGATCAACTAGAAAGAAGTAAGTGATGTAATCCCAGCCCCACAGACAATTCCAAGACAGTTTCAATAGTGAGTGATGAGGTGAAATAATGACCACCTCTATAAGTGATTGGGAACTAGTAATCTGGCTCAGGGAAAGGGGGCTTGAGCCCCTGGTATTGATGGTATTGATCTTTGTCCTGATTATCAGAGTGTATAAATGCAGATTTGATCCAGTCCAGATCTTTCCTTCCTGTAATAATGACTATGAGGTTATATTAACAAAACTTATGTTCTTTTTTTACTGTAAATAAGGGTAATAATAAATAACTTCTTTCGTGTCTTAGCAAATACAGATTTGTCAAATCTGTTTGCTTTATTTCTTAAACATAATTTTTCACTAATAGTAGCCTAGTGCAATTTATTATTGACTAAAAGCCATAGATACCACACAACACATAGTGTTACCAATTGTTTTCTTTATTTTAATTTCTATCATCTGTTATTAATACCTTGGTACCAGTAAAACAAGTGATCAGGACAGGGATGTACCATGGAACACCCTAAAGGCCATCATCAACAAATAGAGATAATGGAGCACCACAGTGACATTACCAAGAACAGGACGCCCCTCCAAAATTTACAAAAGGACAAGACAAAACTTACCAGGGAGGCTGCCAAGAGACCTACAACAACATTAAAGGAGATGCAGTACTGCAAGTACTGATTACTCTCTGCATGTGACAACAATCTCTCATATTCTTCACATGTCTGGGCTATGGGGTAGGGCGGCTAGACAGATGTGTTATAAATGTGTTATAGTCTGATTAGACCAATTCCAAAAGGTGTAATAATTCTATAATTCCAAAAGGATACATTTCAACAAGTGAGATACCATGCATGCTTTTTAAGGTCTTTGGGGACCATGGCTTCAGAAGTCAGATGAAACCAAGAAGATGCGAAGAAAATCCTACAAAAACAGCTGATCTTTATTTGGGGCTAATCAGAATAATTCCATTGATGACAGCTGTATGATAATTAAAAATTTAATAAAAATTGTTTGCCCAGTGGGGGGCTCACTTCCCTCCCCTTTCCCATTGCCCTGCTCACCAGCAGCTAAACAGAGAGTCATGATACTCTACACCCAACAGTGTCCTGACTAATCTTATAATAGACTTGCGGTGATAAAATAATCCATTTGTTTATTCTGATTGAAAAAGTCTGATAAGTCGATTTCCAGTGTACTGCTAAAAAAGGTTAAATGAAACTAGCCCTCCTAGACACAGCTACATCATACATACATTGCTTTTATCAACTGGCAGGAAAAAACCCAGAAATAAATTCAACTCATTTGAAGTTTTTTTTTTACTAACATAAGATATGCAGCCACAAAAAAATGTTTAATCAGTCTTTTCTACTAATTAGTATTTACAGACCTCCAGCGGGGCTGTATTCTGAATGTCTACATAAATTTGCAGATTTTTTTTAAAATCTCAAACGTTGTTGTTTCTGTAGAAAAAGCAGTAATTGTTGCAAACTTCAATATTCATTCTGTTAATCCACAAGGTCCCAGAACAAAACGGGTCACTTGACTCCTTGTCAAGTGGCATGAGGCTCACCTTCTGTTGTTATGCAAATCCTACTTGATGGAGAACAGCCTACTTTATGGATGCAGCCATGAAATTACCCACAGCAGACTTTCTTCTTTTGGCTAGGATGCTGAGCAGGTATTTTCTGATTTGAATTGTACCATAAAGGGACTATACTGTCTAAAGTCTGGTTAGCCAACTAGGCATACCTGAGAGGAGTGTCACTTTCGAATTATTGCAAAGCGGTGACATGGTGCTTACCATCCATCTTCTCGGGATGTTACAGATTAAATATTCCTTCATTGCAACATGTGCTCTGTGGTGGGTCATGTGAGTGATATAGTGAACAGGTTCTGGGCTTTGAGTGATTCTTCTCTGTACTGGAAAACAATATAGGATGCTGCTCAATAGGGAGCAGTATCAACACTTTGACAGATTATCATCCTCATAAAAGTACAGTATCAGCAAAATCAGTGCTATATATCATCTGTTATTGATGAGAAAGTGTGAAAATGACAACACGTGGTCGCGGTCACAAGGTAATGACTTGGCAAGGAAATGAGCACACTTCTAGTAATCCTGATTATTGCAGTTTTTCCATAGTTATTTGTTCCAACAGCTGTTGCTGCTGATATTTGTCTAATTGACTTTTAAAATAGTATTCATCTTCCAAGAATGCTAAAGCCACTATACATCTTTTCAGCTTATACAAAGCTTGTAGAGCTAATGGCCTGTAAAACTGAAGAAGCCCATTAGAACTTGGGTTCTTTTGCTAAAATAGTCCAGTGGGCCAAAACCTATCAATAATTGGGTCTATAGAGAGTAGAAGCAACTTAAATCTGCATCCAGTTTCCCCTCAAGCTCAATCCATGACAGACAAATAATTTTTGTACGCCTGTCACTGACATTTACATTTATACCTCATTAGTCTTGGGTAATTATCAAAAGAGAGAGTGCGTGTGTAGCTGTTACAGTTGACTGTAGTTAATTTGTAAATTCTCCTATTGATTTTAGGAACAAACTCTGAAGAAACAGTGTACAACAAACCAATGCAGTCAATGATGGAGTGACTGAAATGAAAGACCAGAATCAAAGACAAGCTAAAGAACAGATATTTGCTTCTCAGCTCCCATTGCTCAATTTGTTTTGTAGTTTGGTTTAGCACCTGGCCAAGTGGAACAAAGAAAATCCACACAATCTCTATTCCAGCTATGTTAAATTTTGCATTGATCCCACTGATGATGTGCAAAATCTGTATTATTATTACCATCCATTAAAGAAAACAGCTAGTGTATTTGTGTATATGGTAGTTCATTATCTTCCAACCCTGCTCCATTAATCTAAGACACCTGATTAGCTCATCAGACAGTCAGTACACTCTTCACAAGAACAAATTGAATGTTATTGTGTGTTTGCATGCATTAGCATATTATGATCAGAGAAAACTGATAGTACTGCAGTAGAGTTTTTCTCTTTAAATCTTCTATATCAAAGTGAAGTTATCCACTGAAGAATGGGTGATACTTTCGTATAAACTGTTCATGGTAAGTGCAATCTTTGTGGAACCATCCATATCAAGCTTTCTCTTCTGTCTTGGAAACAAGTAGGAGGAAGTTACTCAGCATCCAGTGTCTAATGTCCTTTACATATTCCTCAACTTTATTAAGCATATAGCTGTGTGTTATAAGCTTATAGCTGTGTGTTATAAGCTTAGCAATGAACGCTAATAGCATGATTATGAAAAATTGTACCCATAGGTAGTATATATATAGATAATAGCAGTGGGCCTACATCGGAGCCTTTACTAACACCAGACTTTACATTTATAGGCATATAGAAGTCACCGATTACATTTACAAACTGATCACGATCAGTCAAATAAGACTTGAGAAAGGAAAGAGCCATTCCCATAATTCCAAAAACATTTTCTAGTCTGTTTAGAAGAATATTGTGATATTTAGTATCACAAGTTGTTTTAAGATCAAGCAGCAAGACACAGTCATGATCAAAGACCAGTAGTAGGTTATTTACAACTTTAACCAGTACAGTCTCAGTACTGTGAGGAGGCGTTTTCTGCCTGAAAGATTCACTGAATGTGAGCAGGTATTATTTTAGCTGCTGTGCTACAACATTTTCTAGCATCCTAAATGGGAGGTTTGCTATTGGTCTAAAGTTTGACAGTGGGCAAGTGTCAAGGTCGAGTTTTTTAATCAGTGGTTTAATAACCGTTATTTTATAGGATTTAGGTACATAACCCATTCTAATAGATGAGTTGATTGTTTTTAATATAGTTTTGATTGCTTTTGGTAGTATTTGTTTATGGAAATGTGTGAGAAAAGGATCCAGTACAATTATGATTTTGAAGAGGAAATTAGTGAAATTATTTCCGTTTGTTGGATTGGAGTTTCATTCTAATGATGGGATGATATTGCCATTGGTGAGGATAGAGAGTTTTTATTTTAATTCTAGCGATATAAAAGTATACAGGAGAACAATATAATATTCTTCAAAGCCGTATTACAGAGGTTAAAGGCAGCAGTGTACACAATTGACAAAAATTGAGGGAGACAAATTGGCAGTGCACAATAGACAATACAATAAATATGTTAAAGTGAACTGAACAATAAATAAAACACTGACATTAAGTACAACACACAACAAAATGGTGTAGTGGGTAGTGTGTGGGGAGTAGGGCATAATCACCAATAGCAGCATAGAATCCCTGAGTTATAGAAATAAAGTGACTGCTGTAACCGATAATTAATACTCATTTGGATCATTGTTGTGCTGGAAGATGAAAATGTTCTGACATTTTCAGCTGTCTAACAGAAACCAGCAGGTTTTGTGCTAAAATTGATTTGGTATTTGGAGGTATCCATGATTCCTTCTATCTTGATTAGAGTCCCAGTCCTAGCTGAAGAGAAGCAGCCGCAAAACTTGATGCTACCACCACCAAGTTCACCATGGGTATCGCGTTCATTGGGTGATAAGCTGTCTTTGGGTGATGGCTATCTGGATGAAGCCATCCAGCTGGTGGAGGATCACGTCAGAGGCGTCCATGGCGGCAGCCAGCTCTCTTTTTTCTGTCTTTGTCTCTCTCCCCTCCTCTCTCTCTCTCTCTCTCCTCCCACTCCAGTTCCAGTTCCCAGTGATCAAGGTGCCATGACCCTGAAACCAGTCCCCCCAGACCTGGTTTCCACCGCACTTTTCCTCCCTTCTTTCTCCTTCTTCTCTGGCGGCTCCCCTAGCTCCCTTTCTCTTCACACTGGTAAAACCTTCCGTGTCCACGAGGTCTGAGGCAAAGCCCATGCAGTTTTGCTGGTGCAGCCTTTCCACCAAGCATTTCTGAAATCAGCATTCCCTCATGGAAGTGGAAACACTGATCCAGATCCCTGACATTCTGCAAGACTCCCCTAATTGAGCAGGAACATACCATGTGTCATTGAGTATACAAGGGAGTACACATCAGACTGGGGTTAGTGGACTCAGGGTGTAACCAGATCACCATCCATCAAAGCCTGCTTCAATGCTGCTCATTGGGAAGTGCATGTTTAGTGGAGGTGAGGTGTGTGCATGTATACAAGTATCACTTGGTGCCAGTCATTATTAAATTCCAGGGGCAAAAGCATAGAGTGGTTAGTCCTCACCTCAGGCCTCCATGTCTCCTCAAGTCATGTTCCATGCCTCTTGAGACAAATTGGCCAGGGTTTCCAGCATTGATACTAGAAATGTTTGTGGGTGGGTTCTGCAGTAGCAAGGTACAGTGTGGAATGTGCATAGCATTGACTGGAGAGGTGGTGCCGGGGCCATCAAAATCAGCTCCACATTAAAGGATATGGAGGGGGGGAAGGGCTTCTGGAGATTACCCCTTGGAGCAGTCACGTGAAGAGTCCCTGAGGCATGCCTTTGACCATGTGACAGTAACTGATGATCCGCAAATTGTCAGATCAGCCTAATTTTGTGCTATCCCACTTTTATTTTTCAGCTATTAAAAATAGGTTATTTTGAGTGACACAGGACCCTCAAATCAAGGAGACGACCCAATTGTTTGTACCAAAGGGCCTTATGGAAATGTTATTCCATGCGGCTCAACATAATCCCATACTGTAAAACACTAAACCATCTCATGCCCATTATTGGCTGGGTATTTGTGGCAATGTTCGCAGGTGATGTGCAACGTCATGAATATCAGCTGGTGACTCCAATGCCTACCCAAAAAGCCCTATTGCACCCCTTCCATTGATCAAAGTCCTCTTCAGAAGAATTGGTATGGACCTCGTTGGGACATTAGAACTTCCGAGTTATCTCCCAAGTTCCTGAAAGAGATACTGCTTCACCAAGGCACTTCACTGATGTCATGCACATTTAGGGATTAAATCTATTCACACCAGTGTTTATCATCCGCAAACGGATGGGCTGGTTGAATGGTTTAATCATCCCCTAAAAAATATGATTTGTAAGTTTGTTCATGATGAGGATCGGCATTAGGATAAGTGATGTGAACCCCTGTTACTTGCAGTTTTGAGGTCCCACAAGCCTCCATGGAGTTTTCCCCATTCTAATTTCTGTACAGGCACTAGCCGTGTGGTGTCTTAGATGCCACTAGGATAAATTGGGAGGAGGGACCTTCTAACAGCAAAAACAAAATTCAGTACATTCTGGACCTGAGAGTGCAACTCCATACCTTAATTCACCTAACACATGAGAATTTGTGTCAGTCCTAAGAGCGACAGTCCCTACTGTATGACAGGGGTACTTGGTACCCTTTGAGGTCACATGGTCAGTAGAAGAAGTGAGGTCATGCAAATGGATAGAGGTGATGCACTTCAAATATACCTACTCAACCTCCTGAAACCACAGAGAAAGGTGGTTCCTGTGGCGCTGGTGCTTTCAGCGCCATAGGAACCACCTTTCTCTGTGGTTTCAGGAGGTTGAGTAGGTATATCTAAAAGGCGTCCCAATTCATCTCAGTCACCTACGGATACCACATCTCACTTTCCCAGAAAGCACAGGTTGCCAGGTAGCAAGGGAATTTTTGAGGTAATTTTGCCTCTACCCAGTCGCACAGAACTCATCAAGACTCCTTGAGGCATGGCTGTAGGCAGCCAGCCCTTCTATTTACCTGACCACAAAAAAAAAGTTGTACGGAATGGACTCTAAGCTATGCTCAACATTGGAGTAATCGAGGAGTCCCACAGTGATTGGAGCAGGATGGTGAGCTTGGTCCTCAAGGCCGACGGGTGGACTTGGACTTTTTTGTCTAAATTTGATAAATACCCAATGTCACGCATTGATGATTGATTAGGCATGACTCTAATATCCCACAAGAAAATGATCTTTTCCACTCCATTTTGGTTACACCAGTTTGTCACCTCTCCATTTGGTTTGTTTGGATGTCACTAGCCCGCTGACTGACCTCACTAAAAAAGGAGCACCAGATCCAGTTCAGTGGATGAAGCCGAGCAGACTTTTTGCCAGGTATAGGCAAGGCAAACATTTTTGTGTGGGGACTTGCTGCTGCATTCTCCAAACCTTTCTTTCCCTTTTGTTCTGCAGGGAGTGACCAGTACTTGCCAGATATTCCTAAAGCTCCTTTAATGTTGCTGTAGATGTCTTGGCAGCTTCCCAACTTTTCACCTTGTCCTTTCATCAATTTTATTGATCAATCAGATTATTAAAATGATTATTACATTTACATTTATGGCATTTGGCAGATGCCCTTATCCAGAGCGACTTACATTTATCTTATTTTTTTATACAACTGAGCAGTTGAGGATTAAGGGCCTTGCTCAAGGGCCCAGCAGTGGCAGCTTCGTGGTGCTGAGGATTGAACTCATGACCTTCCGATCAGTAGTCCAACCTCTGAGCTACCTACTGCCCTCATTAAGAGGCTCATTATTAGGCTACATAAATCTGCCAAAAAAACTGTACTCTATTGCAATGTTTAATTTGCCTTCCATTTGCAGTAGCACCCCTCATCCTGCTCCCCTAAGGCTCAGACATGCTTAAAAGGTGTGACATTATGGAATATGTAACATCATGGTAAAATCCACCAGCACACACCAATACACCATTTTTTTATATCATGAAGAGCTTAAAGATAAACAGTCAAAATAGTCTGAGGTTTTATTTACTGACTGGGAGCTTCACAAGGAAAGATCCACCTTTATGAATAATTCACCAGACAGGCAGATGTTCCAACAGGTGCTCAAAGCTTTAATTTATAGAGTTTATAGATTTACTGATAACACTCAGTGGTTGTTGATGGTGGAGTGGCAGCTTATTTCCCTGGGTGCACTCTGAAACAATATACACCCTTAAACCTAAAACTCTCTTCTGAAGATTGCAGCATTAGAGGTGCGCATCCAGACTCTAGAGAGGGTTAGTGAGAGTGAGAGCAGCGCAGTTTCTGTAGGGGAAAGTCTGGATGCCTTAGGCGGAGTTAGTAATCCCCCAACTCCGGCACTAGAGCCCTCACAGCGGGGCGAATGGGTGACGACTCGGCGGCATAATCGCAAAGCCAAAGCTAACGCTAAGGCTCGCCCACGGGAGCACCACTCCTCTCTGCTTCACGTGTCCAACTGGTTTGCTCTCCTCAGTGAAGCACCCGCTGAGAAACCTGAAAGAGCTCTGGTTATAGGTGACTCTATCTTGCGGCACGTGAAATTAGCTAGGCCTTTAGGGGCACCAGCAGCTTTAGTTAGGTGTATACCGGGAGCCAGGGTGCCGGACATAGCAGGTGATCTTAGGGTCTTAGGCAAGCACAGGTTTTCAAAGATAGTTATTCATGTAGGAGCTAATGATATACGCCTTCGTCAGTCTGAGGTTACTAAGAGTAACATGGTAGAGGTGTGTAAATTAGCGAAGGCAATGTCCGATGCTGTAATATGCTCTGGCCCCATCCCAATGCGGCGTGGCGATGTAGCTTACAGCAGGTTATGGTCGCCGAACTGCTGGATGTCCAAGTGGTGCTCCGAAAACAATGTGGGCTTTATAGATAACTGGACTATCCTTGAGGGCAAGGCTGGCCTGTTAGGGCGGGACGGTGTCCATCCCACTCGGGAAGGTGCTGCTCTCATTTCTTGCAGCATAGCACATAGTCTCAGAACAGGCCTAGTTAATCGGTGACAATCCAGAGCCAAGGCCAGGGAGCAGACAAGCTGGCTAAACCGACCGTCTGCTAGCTGCAATGAGTCGTCACTTAGGTTCCA
>CM040985.1:25057588-25090846 GCA_022985145.1 Pangasius djambal | reverse complement strand
TCCATCTCTTTCTCTCCCTCACTCTCTGTCGAGCTACACATGCTACTTCTGAGTTGCCAGTGATCCTGACCCCTTCTGCTCCTCCTCGCTGTCTGACCCATCCTGATGCCCCTTCTGCTCCTCCTCGCTGCTTGACCCATCCTGATGCCCTACTTCTGGTTGGAGTTCTCATCGGTTGAGTTCGCTCGCTGCTGCTGGGCCCCATATGGAGGGCCTGAAGAACCGTTTGGTTTGCTGGGGATGGTGCCACCTGGGGGCTGTGGAGATGGTTTGGGGATCACATATGGGGAGCTGTACTGTAATGGCTTGGGACTGCGATTGCTGTAGTGGCTTTGGGGCTGCTGTTGCCACGAGCAGCTTCGTACTCAGGACTCCATCAGTGGACAGTGGATAGATTTTAACCAACCGGACTTCTTGCGGAAACTGTGATGAATTTGTTGGTTGCACAATTGCACTACTTGTCCTTATAGCACACAATAATAGAAGGGATTTATTTATTTAATCGCACCATCTGTTGCACCCAGATGAGGATGGGTTCCCTTTTGAGCCTGGTTCCTCTCAAGTTTTCTTCCTCATATCATCTCAGGGAGTTTTTCCTTGCCACCGTTGCCACCGTCGCCACTGGCTTGCTCAGGATAAATTCACAGTGATAAATTCAAATATTTATAATATATTTTTTGTTAATCCATTTATTTCTGTAAAGCTGCTTTGTGACAATGTCCATTGTTAAAAGCGCTATACAAATAAAACTGAATTTGAATTTGAATTTGAATGCACCCAGATCTTGCTTGATACATTTAATCTTTTTTTACACAGCTCTCCCACAGTATCTGCATTTTATCTTGAATCCAAATTCCTGTTTAATAGTGGCTAAAATGAGCAGAAATGCAATTCAGAAAATGTACTTCTCATAACCTGATTTAATGTAGCTGTAAATGTGAATATTTTGACGTGGCCAGCTTTTCACACCTTTTAACATGCAGGTCACAGTCTCTGATTTTTCCCATTACCAAAGGCTCAAATGTGCTTTTTCCATTTCCTTCACAGGGGAATATATGTGAGAATGTGTATGTCTGAGATGTGTATTAGAACATCTTTGAGTATGTACTTAACCTCAGTCTGCACTTAAGTGCACTTAACTTAGGGTTAAGTTTGAGGATTTCACCCACACAGGATGTTAAATAATCAGCAGCCCTTTGTTCATCTTGGGCCAAACTGCCCCGTTTCCATTAATATTCTGTGCTATGCTAATGTTTCCAACCAGACAACCACACATACAAAATCAGCCAAACTGCATAAAGAAAGCAAGGGATCAATATTATATAATGTGAGCTGGATAAAAAATAAAGCACAGAGACGAAGATGGAAAATGTATCTTTATACAGTGTAACCAATCTATTTTGCTTTTTATTGTAATATAGAGCAAAAGAAGAACAGGGTAAATAAATGTACTGTGAATTTCATAAAACCTGATGAGGGAGTGGGAGTGAGATACAGGAGGCATTGCGTGTACTCCAAATGTGTTTATGAACATGCTTTGTGTTTGGAGAAGGGGGCAGCAAGGATGATCAGTTCTGCAAAGAGAAATGGAGGTTAGATCAGATATGTGCACAGTGATTTGTTAGCAAGCATGGCTAGGGGTGGGGCTGCAACAGATCCCCCAGATTAGTCCACAACTGGAAATTGGGGCTAAAATCATGTAGTGTGAATTCAGCATATACTTTCAAGTGTTCTGGCTAGTAAGACATTTGCCTCCAGAATGGAACACAGCTGTTTCCACATTTAATTCTCTTCTTTGACTCCTAAATTTGTTGCCAATAATCATTGTAAGGTCGACAGGTTTCTAAATCAGTGGAGAAATGGGTTCAGTAATACAACAGGGCAGGTTGCTTGACACGTGTGTGAATGACTGTTAATAGCATCTTCACACCGCACACTTCTTTGCAAGGCATCATGGGGACAATGGTAATTAGTCATTTGGCACTTCAGTGTGTGTGTGTGTATATGTGACAGAGAGAAAGAGAGAGAATACAAAATGTCAGGGTGGATTAGTAAGCATGACAGACAAACTGCAACCAGTTACGTTATCTGTTACAATAATGTGACATCTCAGATGTTAAGAGGTTTAACAAACTTTGACTCCTGGGGTGTTTTCTTGTTTTTTCGATGGATGGATTTCAAAGGTGTGGCTCAAATTGCTTACTTTTCTTACTCTTCTAGCCAATGTTATACAATGAATAATGCAGACCTTCAGCTTTAACTTGAGGTTATTTACACCCACACTGGGTGAATGGTGAATGGCAAATTAAAGCTGAACTGCAGCATTATGTCTTCACGGAGCTCGCTTTGTGCACAGGTGCATTGTCGTGCTGGAGCAGGTTTGGGCCTCTTACCTTCAGTGACGGGAAATTGTAAAGCTACAGCACACAGAGACGTTCTATACAAGTGTGTGCTTCAAAACCCGTGGCAACAATTTGAGGAAGAGCCACATATGCGTGTGATGCTCAGGAGTGCACATACTTTTGGCCATACAGTGTATATAAGTCAGTTTTGATAAATAAAAGTCAGAATGCTTTTGAAGTTGAAAACATTGACATTTATTTCTCAGTTTGGAGCTTATACATTTTCTGATTACTCTGGTTTTTATTACATTATTGGCAAAGATACTATAGTCGCATTTTTATACATAAATACAAAAATCTGAGGTAGGGCCTCAATGACATTTAAAATAAACTTTCACATACATGATATTATTTTATGGCACAGGATTTTAAACCTATACACATATATCTTTTTCGTTTATACATATATATTTGTATTTTTAAACCGATATTATGATGTGTTGGAGGTACATATCTGTATCCATAGGCAGATGTCCCTCTCTTTAATAAAACACACAGAAATATATATTACATATGTAATTAGAGATTTTACCTATGCAATGATAGGTCCACAATAAAGTGCCAAAAGACACAACAGACATTACATTAGAGATCTATATGGAGATATATGACTGACTAGAAGCTACTTGGTGCTGATATTTTTGAAATACATATGATATATATATTTTTTTTAATTACCTATAAGGCTGATTGACCTGAACATACATCAGTGAGCACTACATGGAAAATGAGTGGCAGTATCTCTGTCTCCTAAACACATAGCTTTAATATTGTCTTCTTCATATATATATATTTATACGTAGGCTATTTATAGAGTTTATATGTAGATATTATCTTTTATTTAATAAATATTTAGCAAAATTCTCCTTCTTTGGTAACCTACTGGCCCTTTTTGGACCACAGGCATTCATTTACTTTTTTTTTTTTTTTATTGTTTTTTTTTTTTAAGAAGGGAAAAAGAATCTATTAAAAAATGAAAGCCAGCTTGTCCTGATGTGAGGAATGCATGCAAAGGAGAGAAAGAAGGAGAGAGGGAGAGAGAAAAGGAGATGAAGAGGACAAAAGAACACTGGAAGAGCACAAATAAACACAAGCAGCGCATGCAAGTCAGTCAGCTAGCTATTTATTTAGTGTCCTCGTGTTTTTAGTTTGCAGGTGGGCTTCAGAGAAAGGAGAGACGTTAGGCCGAGAGAGAGCGAAAGTTTATGCTGAATATTACATCACTGCTATTACAAGTCATAGTCTCCATTCTAAGCTCTTGCAGGCTATGACGATCTTTTCTAATTCCTCTTCTTTCTTTGGATGCATCCTAAACCCTAGCCTATTATTACCCAACTATTAGAAGGCTTGAATGCTGTTAGCGTGCTACTTAATAGGCTACGGTACATCCTCTACAGTACGAGGCGATGTTCATATTATATGCTAGCATTTGGGACACTCTATATATGGAGATGAATATTATGAACATTTTTTATTTGCTCTGCTTTCTGCACTGTGTAAATACTGTTGTGTTTGGCTGCGGAATTCGGACATTTGAAATGAATTTCATTTATGAAATAATTGAAGTTTTGGAGAAAGAGCATGTCTAAAGTTCTTTGTAGTTAACTGCCTATAAATTTCCATTCGTCCCTTTCCCTACATGTGGCAGAGTTCCTGCACCCCCCACCTCCTCCACTATTCAACAACTTGTACTCTCATTGGGGGGCCTGACAATCTAGCTCAAAGCAGAAGCTGTCCAGAACTCCAGCTCGCATCACAGAGCTCTCCCTCATTATTACAGTTCCACAGTGACTCTCCATGCCATTTAGTTGAAGACATGGTATAAAGCTATAAAGACATGAATATATCAAGAGGCTCTCACACAATCTCTTGAGTCTCTAGTCACCTACCAAGAACTGTTTTCTAGCAAACCTTAACTTTGTATTCTGGAGGAAAAACAGACATTTAAAGATGACATTTTTGCACTCTATAGGTTATCCAGTGCACACTGAGTGCCATCGTAGATATTTCCAGAACATTTAGGCCGAACAGTATGTTATTTACACAAGGCAATTAATTTACAGATTATGTGTCTATGTCCATCATCGTTGTTTATATTAAACATAATGAACATAAGTAATATTGTTTTTTTTTTCAGATGGATAGCCAATCACAAGGCTGATGTTGCTTGTCATTCTCACACTGCCTTCATCAGATTAAAAAAAAAACTGCACCTGCATAAATGGTCTCTTTGCGTCTGAGCAATGATGTGACTAAAATCCACATCCAGATAGTTCTGGATCAGTCTGTTCGAGTGAGTTCATTAGTGTCTAATTTAAACTTTGATGGATGTTTAACTCAAGTATGGTATCATACTAATATTTCTCTATTGCCACATTATAACAGTTTTATACTGCATTGTCTGGGACATTATTCCACCATATGTCTAGACATATTAGCATACAACACATGGATGGGTCATGGCAAAAGCCCTCCACAGTTCACTTGAATGATATACAGTACATGGCATAACAGCAAGATGGCTCCAGGGATCTATATCTGATATTATCGATTCAAACCAAATATATTTTACTGTTTTTGCCTATTGTAAGCGTGATAAATGGTACAATATAACCACAGCACTGTGTAGTGATAAATATATAACGAGGCCATTTGATTCGTCTGTCCAGTTTCTTGGAGCTTTCTAACAAACCTGCATTTTTTTTTTTCCCTAAGGGAAAAGCAGATATTTAAACAAGGTATTTTTGCACTATATAGGCTACACTGACTGTCAGATATTTTTCATTATCTGCCATCTATCCCAGGCTGCTAACACTAGATGGCTATTTAGGAACATAGTTACTAAGGAATGCACTTTTATACACACGCAGACACACACTCACACACATACAGATTTTGTGGTACTAAATACTTAAAGCAATTCATATACATCGAATATATTTATGTATATTTATATATATATATATATACATATATATATATATATATATACTATTATTTTTTCTCATGACACCTCATCTTTAGAGTCTACTAATGACATATGATTGCGAGTCAAACTTCATTTCACGGCGTGAGAAAGCATGCGGTGAATCTTGGCACACTTGTAAATCTCAGTGTTAGGCTTCAGCTTTTGCAGCTGTTTTTAGATATTAAGTCATTAATCGCTGATTGCTTTAGACTTAATTTCATATATTTATATATATATTAAACCTCTGAGTTGTAGTAGAAGGTCATTTTCCTCATGGCTTCAAATGTTTAAGAATTGTCCCAAGGTGTGACTATGACTATCGACCAGAGACGATATGGTGTTATAATCTTTGTTATTATACAGCAGATTTCTCGCTAAGTCATGGATGTGAGATATGAATTGGTTAAAGAATGTAACCTTCACATGAAGCGAAAGTTACCTACTATATCTATAGCATAGACGTCATATGTCTTTAACGTCCCTGTGTCCCCTATCAGGCTTTAGTATAGTGATTTATGTTATCACTAGGTGACCTATTTTTAGCTAGCATGCTATAAGCTAGCTACTTAATAGCCTACAGTACAGTGTCTATGTGCACTGTCTGTACGCCATCGTTTTGATTATTGTTGGCTAACACCAAGTGACGACAGGTAGGCTGTTCTCATTTGTAGCAACTCTTCTGAATTTGAATAAATATTAAAGGGGTCTGAATAATCCAAATTCACCCTTCCATCATTCAGTGAGGAAAAGCACGTTATTATCTCACTAGAAGTTTGATTATAGAAATATATAGGGTCATTATCCATCTCTGAATCCTGTCTTTATGTTAGAAGCATTCGAAAGTCCAAAAGTAATTTAGAGTTTTTGCAAACAAAAAGGACAAATGAATCTACTTCTTCAGAAAAATAAGGCCAATGACAATTATACCTGAGACCCTGTTTCATGGCGAGACTTCGACGACGGATGTAAAAGAGAAGGAGACGTGTCCCCAGACACCTTACTCAGAGACAAATAACTACTTTTGTAATCTACTGACATTGAAGGAAGGCGATGACATTTAACACACAGCTTAACTAACTACGACTCTCTAAAATATATAAATATCATATTTAACAGCCGCACAGCTAACGACACACAGGTTAGCACACATGCCACGATGTCAGTGTAGAGTTTATACATGTACATGGATTTATATCATAAAGATTCTCCTTCTTGCATAAAAGACACAGCAAGTCCAAGTAAAGATCACAAACATGTAGCGTTAAATATATATGTTTTCACACATAAATGCTACCTGGCCACTGAGTAGTTTTCTAAACATTATGGCTGAACTTGTCTGCTATTTAATGTGAGAGATCAATGTGCATACCGTTTTTAGAGATTAAATAATTGAAAGAAATCGGCAACTAGCTTTGTGCTTCTTGTACTGCAAGAATATAGGATTTATCAGCTAGCATAATGCTGTCCTTCTAGCTTTAATATTTGTTCTGAATTGTACAGCAACGTGAAATGACAGAAAAGTGCTGCACAAAATAAAAACTAGAATTCAGAAGAGGTCAGAGGCACAAAGTTACGGATTTAAAGAGCAGGTCAAGAGAAGGAATACGCCTTTAAATATAAATAAAAGTCCATCTTCCTTATGTGATTTGGGGATTTTCAGGACATGTTTGTGTATGAGAGGGTGAAACAGTATGCAAGAAGGGTGTGTACAAGATGTCCACCACTGAAATGATAGCGGCTTTGCAGCCAAGAAGAAAGAAAAAGAACTTGAGATTTTGAGAGAAGAGGGAACAGTGAGGACAAGGGAAAGGGTGGAAAAGTTATAAGAGGAAGAGGTTTTTTTTCCTGCTAGGAGGAAGGAATAAGAAGAACTTGAAGGTAGAAAATTGAAGTTGAAGAAACAACGGTCAAAGTGGCTGGAAGAGTTTAAACAGAGTTTAAGCCCCCAGTGAGTTCGAGCCAAGTCTGTTGATTACTGAGGAATTAATAAAAATTGAGGGTAGACAAATGAAGTCAAAAGGTCGGAGGGCAAAGGTCATGGATTAGAGGTCAAGGGCCGGATAGCTGGAAGTCTTTAGGAGGAAGTTTGAGCCCCAGTGAATTTGTTCCAAGTGGGTCAATCATGTTTTTATATCGCTCACCACGATGCTTCATCAAGAAAGGACCCCAATCAGGCTGAGGAGAACATACAAGCTTCAATCGCTGCAGAGAGAGAGAGAGACAGAGAGAGAGAGAGAGAGAGAGAGAGAGAGAGTTTAGTTTTATTAGTTCATTTTAAAAATTTGAATTCCAAATTCAGTTGTTCCTTAATCATTATTTCCATCCAATACATCCAGGTTTACAAAAATTGTATTGTTATTATAGTCAAAAGTTGAAATTCAAATTGAGAGAAAGCTGAACAATATAGAGATACAACCAGTTACCCTAAAGACCACCTGTTTTAGTTCATGCCCTTGATTACATCTGTATAACTGATCAATATTGAATATTTCAAGGATAAACGTTCGTATGACTTTAGCCTGACCCTAAATATCCTGTGATGCTTGAATACATTGCACAGGAGGGCAAAAACAAAAATGAACTACGAATATCCTTTCAGATTTTGTCTGTTTTACTCAGAAATATGGCATAGAAGAAATGCACATTATAGTTACTTGCACACTGTCTTTACATTCGACTTCAATAAACTGTATTCCTGTATTCCTGTACTCATATTAGTATTGGTATTATGAATATTATTATTATTATTACCTCGATGATGGTTCCTGGAGCAAGGTGCATCTTGATGACGAACATGATGGGGATCCAGATAACAGAGCAGATGACCATGAGCCAGCCAAGCACCATGGACCAGGTGGGGTAGGTGTAGTCCTCATAGGTCATCACGTTCCACTGGTACAAACTCAGCGCCAAAATAAACTACGACACAAAACAGAGTCAAAATAAACTACTACACTGTGCATAAAAGAAATCTCAACTACAACCCAGTACTAGACTTTGTCATTCCAGACTGGTCATTTTCAACCTCTAGTAGCTTTCTATATAATGAGTGAATGAATGAATGAATTAATTAATAACACAAATTTAAGTAAAAAATGTTTTGTGCCAAACTGCAAAGAAAGTCTTAAATTTTTAGATACTTATGTTGTTTGTTTGTTTGTTTGTTTTTGTTTGATTTTTTGATGTTCAGAAATATTTTTCTAGAATTTTGGTCTTCAACACTGTTTTAGACCTGAATGTAAAAAATGTAGGACATTAAAAGATTTTTTTATTATTATTATTTCAGGCATATTGTTTCACCCTTTTTTACTCATAGGACATTTAGCTGTTAGTAAATAAAAGACATGGCCAAGCCTACATCCCAAACTGCACACTACCATTCTTAATAGTATATCACTTCAGCATTGGTGCCTTTGTTTCGTATTGTTTGTGTGGTTTAGGACACAGCCATCCATCAAAATGTATGCACTTGCAGCCAACCCACACTGTGAAATGCTCTTACGCAAGTAGTTAGCCATGAGAGGCCGAAATTCCAAAATCTTATATCCTGTAGCTTCAACAGCCTGCTGCTGTGTTCACACTCAAGAGCTGTAAATGTGCCAGCGACATTGTTTTCTCCCAGTCTCAGGCAGTCTCTAACAGTCAATTTCCAGCCTTCAGTTCGAACAAAAATGCTTGGATGACAGTCAAAATGAAGGCAGAGATTTCAGGAAAAAAAAAAAAATGTGTAGAATCAAACATACTGTGAGAATAGTAGGTGTTACAAAAGCCCAACATATCCTCCAGAACCTGTTCGGCTGGAAACCAATCATCATTTCTATGTCCTCACAGAATCGCTGCAAGCCTGCAGAGAGAGCAAGAGAGAGAGAGAGAGAGAGAGAGAGAGAGAGAGAGGGAGAAGGCAAATATTGATTTATTGATGCAGAAGAAAACAAAGAACAAAGGAGTAAATAAATTAGGTCGCTAAAAAACGTTCACTTTAGTAAATTAGAGGCACCATTTTTATCCCTCCTGTAGTGTGTACTGGTTTCATTTCGTTGTCCCAGACTGCCTCTTTAAATTTCATAGCGTAAACATATTTTTAAACCTCCAGTCTATGTTCCAAATCTGAGAAGATAGACATTTAATCTATCTTTTGTGATGGTCAATATGAATAATGGTAAAGCTGGTAATGGAGCACCAGTGATCCTCTCCATGCTCATGCCTCCTCCAGAGGCCAGCTGTGTGCAGGCAAAAGTGGAAATAAGACATGGAGATATACATAGAGAGATTTGGACTCGTATAATATCACCTTACTGCTACATAAACACCAAGGAAACTTTTAAAATGGTATATAATATATATATTAAAAAATCTTATATACTTTTTTAGTGAGAACACAGGACGTCTAATACTGCACATTTCAGCCTAATTGTATAAATATTTTCATGTTTCAGGTTTTAGGCTCATCAGAGAAACTGAGCAAGCAGATAAAGCTTCATGCTGGAAAATGTGTA
Organism: Pangasius djambal; assembly: GCA_022985145.1. NCBI lineage: Eukaryota > Metazoa > Chordata > Actinopteri > Siluriformes > Pangasiidae > Pangasius > Pangasius djambal. The sequence continues at coordinate 25,080,980 of CM040985.1, read as the reverse complement.
AAACTGCTTATTTCAACCCAAGTTGTATAGTCTGCTAAACCGGGAATGACAAAAGCAACATCTAGTGGCCAAAGTAGGTAATGTTCAATCATATCTCAATGAAAATACCAAAATGTAACTAAAAACTGAGAAGAAAAATAAGGTGAAGAAACATTATGGACACTGAGTGAGATCAGCTGTTCCAACTGTGGTTAAAGTGTGTTTCTAAATCAAGACTCCATTTACAAATACAGAAAAACAAAAGGCCCCCAGAAATGACAAAAGTCAGAATAAAGCCGTTACTGAAGGTGAATGAACAAATGAATGATGAAAAAGGACAAACGCAGAAGATTTAGGGGTTTATCTGACCATTGTATATACACTGAATGGCCACTTTAATAGAAACACCTGCTTATTCATGAAACTGTTCACTCAGCCAGTCCAGTTATGTAGCAGCAACACAATGCATAAAACCATGCAGATGCATGTCAAGAGCTTCAACTAAGGTTCACATCAAACATCAGAACGGGGGGAATAAAATGTGGCCTCAGTGACTTTGACCATTCCATGGTTGTAGGTTTATTCTTTTCTCAGTTTTCACTGAACCTGTTTATAATTTGTATGACTGTAATGACATTATGTAACTCTGCTGCAAGCTGCTGCAGAGACACCACCTAGTGCAATACGGATATGCATGTTGCACTGATAACTGGTCCAACTTGCTGTTAGTTAGTGCACTACATTCCTTAACCCAGAGTATCCATGATAAAGTTAAATAATGCACCATAGCCACCAGTCTCGATTATCTGTCCATACAGTTGAATCAACATCGACAACTCGGCAAATAATAATAACAGTAATGTTATTATTATATAAGGATTTTGTAGTGTGTACGTTTTTCATAAAGTGAAAACAACCTTTTCTTCCACTTTGTACTCTATAAGCCTGTATTCTGTGAATTAAAATAAGACTGCTCCTTAGTCACATTATCTCAGGGCTAATCTTTTAAGTTAAACATCCACAGAATTAATTAAATGATCATGGTTATCATCTAGCCTGTCTTGTCTAGTGATCGGCTTTGTCTGCAGTTTTGTCTTTATCTCCATTCTCACCAGTACATGGAAGCAGAGACCAGATAATGGAGAATGAGTGCTGTGATTGGTAGGATAGACTGACCTTTGTTGCTGGTTTGATATATTGGTTGAATGCAAAGGCAATAAAATAACATCTCTAATATTAACTTATTCGCTTTAGCCCCTCACAGTCAATTATGTTTGAGAAAGCCAATTTTGACCATTTGTGGTCAAAATTCGAATACAATTCAGTATAAGTAAACTTTGAATAAAACTAAATGAATGGAATTCACATGAATAAAGAAACTGAATAGGAAGCAAGTGGAAATATTTTTAAACATTAATGAGCTAACGAACTCACCGTAGATGTAAGAAACTCCAATTAGCTCAAAGATGGCTATTATGACGAGAGAATAAGAAGCTGCATAGGTATCCACCAGCTGTAGCATGTACATGCCACTCTGTGGGGGTAAAATACACACACACACACACACACACACAATGCAGAGAGAAAATGACTGAAAAAACTACACAGCGTTTACTAAAGACCAGTAAATTGAAGGAAATTGTGACAAAATACGTTTTTAAGATGTATTATCACATAATTTCTGACTTTATACAAAAGCAATGTTTGGTTACTAGCCTATTTTACAAAAGGCTTAGGGGTTTGAGCTTCATTTCCCTGCTTTCTCATTCACTCACTTTCCGTAAACACTTTATCCTGGTCAGGTCTGCAGTGGATCCAGAGCCTTTTCCAGGATCACTGGGCTTATGGCGGGATTACACCCTGGATAGGACGCCAATTCATAACAGGGCACAATGCATGCACAAACACACACACATTCACACCTAGGGGCAATTTATCTTAGCCAATCTGCCCACTGGCATGTTTTTAGGAAGTGAGATGAAATTGGAGAACCAGGAAAAAGCCCACACGGACATGTGGAGAACATGCACAGAAACTCCTGAACCTGAACCCAGGATCGAACCCAGGACTCTGCTACTCCTGGCAATGCTAGCCACTGCTTCAGCTTGCTGCGCTGCTTTCTCACCGTGTGCAAGTAATTATATTGTGCGCATTATCTGATTTGGACAGTCAGTTACCCCTGCATATGTTCAAATGAAGTTCTATGAACCAAGCTGTGCCTCAGGTTTAAAAGGAACGCTTACTAAAGATATCAGCAAGACAGGTCGGAGCTAGGCCATTTAGGGCTCTAAATGTCTAAAGCAATACTTGGTAGTCAATGCCGCACGTTATAGCTAGCCAGTTCAAATTAAATAAGAACAAGATAATATGCTCTGACTTTATTTTCCTGGTAAGGATGCAGGCTGCTGTGTTCTGAGCTAGCTGGATATTTATTCACACGCTGCAGTAGTCTAGTCTAGGGGTTATCAAAGCATGTACTAGTTTCTCAGCATCATGTATGGTTACCACGTCTCATTTTGGATATGTTTCTTAAATGATAGTATGCCGTTTTAGTGACGTTACTTATATGGGACTCGTTTACATTCTACATTTACCCATTTGGAAGAAGCTTTCAACTAAAGCGGCTTACAATTGAGAGAAGATACAATAGAGCAGTTTAGGTTAAGGGTTTCACTGAAGGATCCAACCAAAGCGGCTTGTCAGTGTAAAATTTGACAGATGATGGAAAAACTACTAGCGTGATCACAGCCTTATAAAACACTACAAGGTATCTCTCAGTGCCTGACTTGCTGTGTTCCAAAGCAATGCTTAAGATCATCAACTGCTATCTTAACACTATAAGGCAAGATTTGGCGTGAGATAGACGTCAACTTTACTTTTACGCGTTACTTGTTAGCTACTCTTATAGCTCCGGTGTAAATTTAAAGTGGTTTTCGCTGATCAACTACATTCAGTATAAGGGGAATATTTCATTCTCCAGTGAACAATTCTTTTAAGCATTTTAGAATAGGTGCTAGTGTGTATTCTCTATTCCCTATACGCCAACTATAAGGTGTACCAGTTCAAAGGTCATGTTTCAAACCTCAGTTATCATCGGGAAGCCCAGAATATAGAAGGACACACAGCACACAAGGGTGAAGAGAGGCTTGTGCTTGCGCAGATATTTCGGAAATTCATCAGCAACAGATGTCACGATAGTCTCGATGGTTGCAAACTGTAGAGGGGACAAGAGTGTGTGTGTGTGTGTGTAAATACAATACCAATATAATTGCCATTCTCTGTATCTCTCTCTCTCTCTCTCTCTCTCTCTCTCTCTCACACACACACACACACAACACACACTGCATAGTTAGTTACCATGGTATCCAGTCCAAGCGTGAGGAGCATGAGAAAGAAAATGATGGCCCAAAATGGAGAAATTGGCAGCCTGGTGAGAGCTTCTGGATAAACCACAAATGCAATGCCAGGACCTACACACACACACACACACACACACACACATACACAGTGAGAGAGAGAGAGAGAGAGAGAGAGAGAGAGAGAGAGAGAGAATGCAAATATATGCAATACTCTAATTTACATAAAACTTAGGACAAACCTTCAAGCGAAATTGCTTAATTAGTAAGTTGTGCATTAAAAATAAAACATAGCATTTGTGCAACCTAACAGACAGGTTGTTTGTCTTTATTTAAAGCACCTAAAGGCTTGTTTATAATTCCGCATCAAAGCATATTTGTGACATTGAGGCATTAGTAAGGGTTTCATATTTATAGGTTTTCATAAGGGTTTCATATTATCAATATAATTCCGACTGCAAACCTGACATCACTTTTATGCAGCACCAAAATGAGCACGAAGCAGCCAAAATGTGCTCCTGAGAAGTGTTAAGCTGTAGCTCCTGTCATGATCGTAGGCACAAAAGGCATTCTCACATACAATGATATTTATAAAGAGTCATGTAACTATATACAAAACTAAAAATAGTGCTTCGGTTCATGTTGGTTAGCTAAAGCGTTGGTGTGATTAACATGGCTCTAAGCTGAAAATCTGAAATATAAACTGTTCATTTCAGAGGTTTACTATATATATTCTCTCTTAACATTCAATATCCATGCTCATCTTTGACTCGTCTTTTTATGTGAAGGAAAACAGAAAAACCCCTAGCTGTTCCCTCTTTTGCCTACTTTAGTACCTAATGTATCATCGCTGAGTTGGAACCCAGAAAATGTAGCACTGATCCACCGCTCTTCTCCATTCAGTCTGGAGTGAAATGCCAGACTTTTAGTTCTCATTTCCTGCCCCCTAGTGGACACTTTCACTTGTATGTAAAAGTATGAAAGGAGACACCTATGCAACTGGCCGTGCACAACACCCTCACATGTTCACAAATACACCGACGCAGAAGTATAAACCAGCTGTGAGAAAGCATACATAGCTCCAAGAGAAGAGGTGGGGAAGGTCTGTCAATCTTTTTCTTGCTATTGCAGTTTGTCTTGCACGCAGCAGCAAGCTACACAGTTTGTATACATTTGTTTACATACGTAATTCAAACCAAGTAACTCCAGATTCAAATTACTTGCCACTAAAGTTACAATTTCACCTAGATGTGGCAAAGTAGTATACATAATTTTAATCCAAACTACCCTATATAGTTAATCAGCATACTTAGTTCATACATCGACTTGGTTTAACATGAGAATATAATGATTTTGGCATATAGTTAGCATGAAACTAATTGATAATCTGAGATCAACATTATTTGTTAGCTATAGGTAGTTCACAATGCAAAACTAAAGAAAAATATTTGCGTTAGTCATTGTTTTTGTTTTTTTTTTAAACTAAACTACCCCTTTATTGACCTACCTTCATCTGCCACTCTCTCGATCGGCACCTTAAGCTCATGAGCCATGAAGCCGATGACAGAGAAAATCACAAAACCAGCAAAAATACTGGTAGCGCTGTTTGTACACGTCACTATTATAGTGTCCCTGTTGGGGGAAAAATAAGGATCTATAAGTCCAGAAATAATCAAAAATAATCACAAAGGTTATACAAGCATCTCAAGACAGATGAACTACACAATATTTGCAAAGCTTTTGGAACAACATCAGCAAATGCTATGTGTGCCAACAAATGTGGTACAGAACAAAACCTACATTCACTGGTAAGAGTAAAATCTGAGGCCTATGGGACATAGTATAACATACAGTGTACACTGCATATCCCTGCTTGAATGAGTGCCACTCATTACTTACTACAACCTCAACCAGTGGCAGTCTTGTGCATAAACCACTTGAACAAGTAGCAGGCACCTGTAGCCTACAGTCAATAAAACGATCAATCAACTGGTTACGGCTGAGTGTCTCAACTGAGCCTATTAATAACTAACTCAAATCAGCATGGCAACCTATCACCTATCATATAACCTGTCACCATAACACTGGTAACGTGGGAAAAAAGAAAAAAAAAAAGGTCACACTCACTGATATAAACATGATCAAAATGTGTTTATGACACTGGTCACTACTTTTAGTGTTTCACTTTTGTGCTTCTTTGGTACTATTTTTTGTTGTATTTGTATGTAACATGTACAGTAGATTATGTAGCATATTTAAGTATTTATTCTTCTGCAGTGTGTTCAAGTCAACAATCTATCACATAAGAACAGAGGTCAGAGGATAGTTAAGCGCCTAATTATTTTGCAGATTGCGCTGTAAGCTTATTTTAAATGAATTGCTTAACTGACTCACACCCATGGTAGAAATAACATGACCATTAGATGTGTGGTTAAAGTGCAGAGACTTCTTGTAAGTGTTTCGTTCCTTAAACATGTTTAAATACGAAAGATGGTCAGAAATTGAATGGTCAGAGCTTGATGGTGCTAGGCCCTGTATGTGACAGCCTGGGAAAACCCATCTTGTTTCTCTGCGGTTCTATTTTACCTCCCCTAAACACCAGAGGTACTCACCTCTCAGTCTGACCATTCTCCACCACTGAGCTTGTGAAGTTAGCCAGACACCCCTAAAATGCAAGAGGCAGAGTTTGGCTTCCCTCCATTCCCCATATCTCTGCTAAGTGGGGCCTATATCCTTCATTAAGCTTAGCCCCACAGCATCCATAGTTTTCAATATATAGTAGAGTTCCCTCAATATACTGAAGCTGGCCACCTCGAGTTTGACTCACTGGTACTGCTCTAACTTCCCACACTTTGCCATTAGACCAACCAACAGCCCTGTTTGCATATTGAGACATTGCTCATAGCTAGGTTACTACGTTAGCCAGAGTGCTACAATACACTGGGTGCTGGAATGGAGTTTACACTGCTAACCCCCCTTTCCCCCTCCCTCTGTGATTCATTTATCAGCTTCAAATATCCCTTGTCATTCCAAAAACTAGCAGGCCCATGGCTATATACTGCTAGCATGTTCAAGGATTTTTATAGGATTTTTAACCATGACATAACCCATGGTTCTCATGCTGGGTTCCACTAGACACAGCTATGGCTCTGAGTCCATACTAAAGGATTTGTGCACATGCAGCCAGGTTCCCTGGAAGCCAAGGGTGAACACCAACTATATGTCTGCTGCCTTGGCGCTGACCATCTTAGAGTTGCAGTCTCTGCAGTTGGAAGTCCCATGCACTGACTGCACAGTGTCGCCAATGCTGACTGCACCCCTGGCTGGCAGATTTAGGAGTTTGGATAAGCTGGCATCAGATATGGCCCAGTTGATCCATTGATCGTGGAATGGAAGCAAAAAGCACAGCAAAAAGCTTGTAACCTTCAGTAGGGTCCTCCTTATAGTGAAACAACAGCTGAAAATGACAGGGGAAACCATTGCTTATTGGGCAGTGACTACATTAGGCCAGCATTCTAACGGCATAGTGCACAGGGCACAGTGTACTTCATAGTTGAGGAGAAGGATGGTGGTTTCCATCTGATTCCAGATTTGAGGGGGTTGAAATGGTTCTTTAAAGTCCTTCTATTTTGCATGTTAAGGGTATCAGATGTTATTCAGACCATGTAGCCACAAGACTGGTTCACATTAGTAGATCTGAGCAATAGATGTTTTCATGTTCCCATCGCTGTGGAGCACAGATGCTTTTGGAGATTTGATTTCCAAGTACAGGCATTCCTCCTACCATTTAGCCTCTTTCTAGCTACATATATAAATGTTACACATGTTATAAAGATGCATGTACTCAAATTTGAAAAATCTCTGATAGCCAGAGACATAAGGATACTTCCATATTTGGACGAGTGGTAGCTATGTGCCCCCACCAGAAAGTAGGCCATAAAGGACACATCCACTCTGCTCACACACACTATGGTGCTTGATTTTATGTTGAGCTGTTCCTAATGCCTAAACAGACCACACAATTCATTGCCATGAAGCTAGAACGCTAGCCACCCTGTCACCCAATGTGTGGCAGACATTACAAGATGGTTACTAATGCTTGGATTCAGCTCCTACTGAGTATGCCAAGAGTGACCACAGCTGCAGTAGTTCCCTTGGGCCTGTTGGAATTCAGTACATTTTAAAAGCGCAATCGCATCAGGAAAGGCACAAGCTCTAACTTGCCGGAAATGCACGTTCTTTCTAAACAAAGGGGTCTGTCTTGGAGCAAGTACCCATCAGAGAGGAAAGAACCTCCCTCACTAGCTGGGGGGCAGTGTGGTGCCACAGAGGCACAAGATGCCTGTGAGAATAGAACTCATCAACAAGCTGGAACTGAGGGGGAGTCTATCTAGCCTTCGAATATTTCTCACTGGTTCTGAGACACCTCCACCTGCTGGTCCATTTGAACAACATTGTGATGGTCAGAAACATCAATCGCCAAGGCAGCACGAAATCAGATGGTGCTTTTCAACTTACATGAAGGTCAGCCTACCCACCATTAGCCTCACAGAGAGCACCACACTTGCCAGTGGTGCAGTGGATCACTGTCGAGACAGCTCATGTGCCCTGTAAGTGGCTTCTCTCTGATGGAATGCCTTTCTGAATTTGGATTTGAATGGCAGATTCCTTCCCAATTACTGTCATGGGAAAAAGAAAGTACACTCTCGTTCATTTCTATGTTTTCAGTTATCAGGGCCTAAATAACAATTGTGTGGTCCTCACCAACTTCTAATGGTGACAACAAAAACACCATTAGTGTTTCCAAGGGTGCTAAATCTTTCTGTCTATTGGAACAATATACAGTCATGAGAAAAAGAAAGTACACCCTCCCTCAATTCTATGTTTATATTTATTAGTAAATAATAACTGGGTGGTTCTCACCAAAACACAACAGATTTCAATATGTATTCATCTTTTCTCAAAAAAGTAAACCAACATTCAGAAACCAGGTGGGAAAAATAACTACAGCCTATAATTCAGTAACATGTAGAACCTCTTTTAGCAGCAATTTAACTTGAATTAAATGTTTTCTGTAGGAGTTTATCAGTCTCTCACAACATTGATTCATTTCATTGATGTTGAGGGCATTAGTTTATGCACAGCTCTCGTAAGATCCCACCATAGAATCTCAATGGCGTTGAGGTCTGGACTCTGACTTGGCCATTCCAACGCCTTCATTTTTGTCCTTTTTAGCCATTCAGATGTTGATTTGCTGATTTGATTTGATTAAGCTGCTGGACAGATGACCTCACATTTGTCTCAAGAATATTCTGGTATAAAGTAGAGTTCATCTTTGTCTCAATGACTGCATGGTCCTGTGGCTGCAAAACAAACCCAAATCATCAGGATATTTTTCCAGAACTTTTGTGGTTTCTTCAAATGCAATTTTGCAAACTTAAGTCGTGCTGCCATATTCTTTTCAGAGAGAAAAGATTTTTCCTTAGCCACCCTTCCATGAAAGCCATACTTTCAGTCTTTTTGACTGATTCTGATTGTGCTGTCATGAACATAAACATTTTATGTGCTTACAGAGGCCTGTGAGACATGTGGCTCTTGGGCTTTTCTTTATATCTCTGAGCATTAAACGGTCTGACCTTGGAATAACTTGCTGGGACGCCCACTCCTAGGAAGATTGGCAACTGTCTTGAAGGCTCTCCATTTCTAAATAATCCTTCTCACTGTAGAATAGTGGAGATGGCCTTATAACATTGATTAGCAGCAACAATTGCTTCTCTGAGGTCATGGCTGATATCCTTTCTTCTTGACATGATGTAGACACACACCTGAGTGCCCCAGAAAACCAAAATTTTGCTTTTATAGAGGAACTAGGGAGGGTATACTTAATATTTCCCACCTGGGTTTTGAATGTTGGTTAAAAAAACGACTACAATTTGACTACATGTAGTTATTTTTTGGGAAAAAATGACTATATATTGAAATCTGTTTCCGTCTAAAATGCTCTCATATGGAAACAGTTTAGCTAATAGTGTTTTTATTGTCACCTGAGGTTATTTGTTTATAGAAGTTGGCGAGAACCGCTCAATTGTTATTTAGGCGCTGATAAATAAAAACACAGAATTGAAGAAGACAGAAAGATTTAGCACACTAAGATTTAGACCAGGTTACCTGTGCCTGTGGTTTGCCCGTTGGAGTGAAGAGCAGGTTGAGGATACTGCAACCTAGCAGTTCAAGAGACACTTCTGAATGCAAGGGCCCCTAGTACATGGGCCTTGTATGCTCTCAGATGGAAAGAGTTCCACTAATGGTGTGAACTCCATCATTTGGATTAGGGGACTGCATGGTTACTAGAATACTGCCATTCCTACAGGGAATGTTTATATTTATATATATAAATATATTTATATATATATATATATGCCTTCACTCTGTGTACATGGAGTTTGTATGTTCTCTCCATGCTTCGGGGGTTTCCTCCTGGTACTCTGGTTTCCTCTCCCAGTTCAAAGACATGCGTTGTAGGCTAATTGGCATCTCTAAATTGTCTGTAGTAAGTGAATGGGTGTGTGAGTATGTGTGCCTTCTGCCTCAAGTCCTATGGGATAGACTCCAGGCATCCAGCGACCCTGTGTAGGATAAGCGGTACAGGAAATGGATATATATATATATGTGTGTGTGTGTGTGTGTGTGTGTGTGTGTGTGTGTGTGTGTGAGTGTGTGGTAGCCACTGCATTACGTAACATTCCCCATGGACAGCATCTCATTTGTGACAGTTTTTCAGAAGAGAGCAAGCAGCCTGGTCTGCCACATCTCCCAAGAGGCCAACGTAGTATCTCATCCTTATACAGAGCCCCTTTAGATCTATCGCCAAGAAAACCTTTGCAGGTTGCAGAATGGAAATGAGTAAAGACTGCCTTTTTTCTAACAATCCTTTTAGCCAGAAGAGTGGGAGAACAACATGTGATGGCAATACATCCGACTTGCATGCACTGGTGGTTGGATGAGCCCAGACTGACCTTGTGGATGAGTGAGCCAGTGACTATAATCTAGTGACTACTGGATTGAGAAAAACCTCACAGCAAGGTTAGAAACAGGTTTTGTTTGAAACAGTGGAACATGAATTACATGACATGCTAGCTTATTTGCCAACAAAGTGTAAAGAAACATCTGTGCTTGGTCAATTTCACTGGCATCTTTCTGTGAAAGTAGATGGTTCCTGGCCATGTTTAGTGGTGAAAAGTATCAGACTCTCTAACAAAACGCAGGGTAAGTAATAATTCCCTCATCCTAAGATAATGTTTCCATAACACTAACAACACTTACATGTTACATGTTACTTGAATAATATTCACTTAATGTTAATCTAAAGTGCCTTCATTTTTTAATGCTAACCCAATGGTACCCCAGTGCTATCATCAAACTTTACTGTAAAAAAAAAAAAAAAAAGTTTATTATTATTGTACTTCAGTTGTCTTTTTTTTTTCCAATTAATTGAATCATCTATACAAAATTACTTCAGTCTTAATAGACTGCATATATAAAACATAATATATTGTGGGCTGGAATTAACCAATTAAAATTAATTGATCAATTAATCATTCATTTGCTTTAATTTAATGTCATTTAATTTATCAGCAGTACCTACCTATAACAATTGTTATGAAATTTATTGTATGAGGAGAGAGTGATTAACCCTCCCCAGGCTGCAGAGAGGGAGAAGAAGATCTGAGTGGCAGCATCCTTCCATACCTGAGAGGGCACAAATAATTAATAACGTTAACATTATTAATGACTATATTATTAATGTTATTAATAAATCTTAATTAATAACATTAATTATATACTAATTTCAGATTCACTAATCATACCAGTATATGGCCACACTATATACGGCATACACACACACACACACACACACACACACACACACACACACACACACACACACACACACATATATATATATTGTAAATTTTGTGGCATAGCAATCTGCCTCTTACTTTGGCATCATTGAGTTTTTCCCATTTCGGTGTAATGAAGTAAAGGATACCGGATCCTGCACCAGGCAGCGTCACACCACGGATCAACAAAATCACCAAAACCACGTATGGAAAGGTGGCTGTAAAATACACCACCTGTGAAATAACAAAGAAAGGAAAAAAATGTTTCAAATGTTTAACAATTACCCATTCCCATTTTAGAAATCAACCACTAAGAAGAGGAAGCTCATTATTTATCAAATGCACATAAACTGAAATATGACTCCTAAAATCTGTGTAAGAAAATACAGCATATAAGCAGCAGACAACTCATACATAATGATGTACCACATGCTGATAATATTTTACCGTACAGAATAAAGAGTGCTTTGCAGTCAGGTCGAAAATTATGCCGACCGCAAGAATGTTGCTTGTTTTCTGTCCTCAACTGACCACCAGTAATACATTCACCTCCATTATCATTCACAAATCTCTTAGATAACTTTTTACCTGTGCGAGAGTTATGAAACTGAAATATATAATAAAGACGTAATAAAGTGAGTCTGCCAGTGCTAGTGCTAACACAACATTCCTTCAGCACCTTCCTAACATCGCCTTCAAGAAAATAATATTCCAGAGCTCCAGAATGTTCTCGTCACGCAATATTAATTTAACACAACGTTGCCTCAACACAGTGGCAGTGGATCCGGAACCTCTACCAGGAACTCGGGACAAATGCTGGAGGCAGGGGGACATCCTGAATGGGAAGCGAATCCATCACAGGGCACACACACACACACACACACACACAATCACACACTCATTCACACCTAGGGTAATTCATCATAGTCAATCCCCCTACTGGCATGTTTTTTGGGAGGTGGGAGGAAACTGGAGGAAACCCATACAGACACGGGGCGATTATGCACAAACACTCCACACAGACAGAGCTCCGGGTCAAGCTGGGGGCCATGGAGCTGCCCACTAGCAACCAACTTGTATCAGTTTGGGCAGAAATAAGATCACAAAATAAGGCCTCAGCTTCTACCTTCACAAGCAAATTACCATGAACAACAGAATAAGCAGCATAGTTTTGCCAAGTGATGCCAAAAGCAGTGTATCAAACCTGCTTGCTCTAATGTTCTAACACAGCCATTTATTTCCCAGGACCCTACATTCCCGAAATCCTATATTCCAAGACTCCTGACTTCTTTTTGGTTAAAGAGAAAGGAAAAACAAGTCTGTGCATTCATTAGCATGCTCAAATTGAACTGCCTTCTAATATAGTTTTGATATTCGTCTGTACATATCCACATATCAGTGTCATCAACTTTCACAACTGCACATTTCAACCATGAGAGTCAGACACTGCAGTGACACCTAATGGACACAAGGGGGCAGTATGTAAACCTTTATCACAATTTATTCAAAAATCGCAACTCTGGCACAATGCTAATTTCACAGTAATGAAAACTACCTGTAAAGAGAAAGCAATTAATTACCAATGAAAACTGATTGTAGTTTTAAAGAGACTTAATTATTTAGCCTTTCTTTTTTTTTTTTTTTTTTTACCTTGCCTGATGACTTGATTCCTTTAGCCAGGGAAGCATACACAATGAGCCATGCGAGAAAAAGACAAGCGGCCAAGGGCCAGCGGATATCTCCTGGATACTCAATCCCTTTGGAAATGTGCAACACATTATATCTAGTAAGAGAAAATGCAAGGACAATGTCAGCACACTTTCTCACTTTCAGAAACTCTCAATTTCAAGAAAACTGTACTACCATGTATTAAAGATTCATATAAACGTGCGTCCTTTTGAGAATTTCAATTCTTTTTTTTTTTTTTAACCTACAAATAATTCGTTTTTTTAAACACAGTAAAAGTTGTTCAACAATCCCTCACTTGAAATATTCTTCACTGGGGCTGACATAGGTCCTGTTATCCGTTGTGATATTTAACAGCTTGCTTAAACTCCCAGCAGCATTTGCAGACAAACAAAACGTAGTGTTCTTAATGGAGGTGATGTTTCTGTCTCGAAGGATACAGGAATCTGTTACACAGGAAAAGCAGACGAATAAGAACCACCAAAGATGTATTGTGTGGCTAAAAGAATGCAGATGGCTGTCATTTTAATATTAGAGAAAAGAATGTGTTGCCTGTTGTTCAGTTCTGCTATATAAATTGTGTGTTATTTGGGAGGTGACAAAGCAGTACGTAAAGCAATATATAGGGGACGTCAAAGGGACAACGCTTACCATTTCTAGGACAATACTTCCAAATGCCATTTAAAATGGTCGTTACTGAAGGGACCAAGGTTTAAAATATATACAGTATAGAGAGAAATAGCGTTGTAACTGCGCCTTCCTACAGACTGAGTACTAATCCTTTCTGATCAGTCAGGCGCTGACAACAAATCACAAAAACGCCGAAAATACAGGACAATAAATATTATATAATATCAGTCATGTTTTGCCAAAAAACACAAATACAAACCGTCAGATAAAATTGCAAATAAAAGTGCTAACTGTAGACACACAACGTACAGAAAATATAACTGTCGCACTGTGTAAAAGTGCATGATTATGTTCAGCACTTTTTTATACTATATACCATTGTATCTATCGCTGAGTGTGGTGCATAAAACAAATAATAATTCCTAGGAGTAGTCCATCTAATAATTCCTATCTATAAATGATTACGTGGTTTATGACCAAATATTCTTGTAGAAAATGAAGGTTTGATCCACAGATCCACAAAAATGACCATACTAATTATTAATACCAAAAGATTCAAACGCAAAGGAAGTAAGGCTGCAAAGCGAGGCGTTTTTTAGGTGCAATTCCCCGCTTTGACTCCAGATGTCGCCAAAGGCGCTGATTTTTTTGAGATGCAGTTCTCCAAATGAGCGATAGATGGCGCGTGACTCTCCCTGCAGCGTCACTAAATCTGTCCAGTAAGCAGCTTTTATTGCTGAATCCACTAAAACAAACATACTTCATTTTAGATAGATTATTTAATTAATAATACTATTTTTTCTTATTTTTCTATTAATTAGTACACACGATTCTTACTAGGTACAAAAATTGTAAAAATTAAAAAAAAAACAAGCTTAAGTAGCTTATTAAAACAGTAATGATCAGTTTCTGCTGTTACTGATGTGTGGCAAATTGCAGTGAAAGAAGAAAGAGGAAGGAGAACTAGAGAGAGAAAGAAACAGGCGTGAACAAAGGCAGAGCAACAAAAAAAAAAAAAGAAATTACTGAAATGGAGAGACAGAGTAAAACAGAGAGACGTAGTGGAATGGACGAGAAGATCAATTCTGTTAAGCAGAAAATGGATTGACTTTACTTTAATTAGCACATAGAATGAGACATAGACAGACAGACAGATAGATAGATAGATAGAGAGACAGACAGACAGACAGACTGATGGTCCTTACCTAGCCGCATCATGTCTTTGTCTTTGCACTCGGCTGTGTTCCATTCGTTTGTACAGTAAGTCCATGGCAATAAGCCCTTCAACGAAGTGAACGAAGCGAACAGGTAGTACAGAGTCCAGCACATAATTATATTATAGTATATGGCTATCAAGACTGATATAATCAACATGGCAATCCCGCAACCTAAAATAAATAAACGAGACGAGATACAGTACATTACTGACCGACAGGCAAACACAACACTGACTGAGACATGAAATTAATGCATATTAACAAGATCCTCTTAGTGATGACATACTGTATATTATGATCTTGTGTCATATAAATATAAGTAAAATTTATATATGTATGTAAAGGTAAATATGAATGAAAGTTTAACGCAAAGGCAAGCGTACATATACATATACTGTTATATATAGTACTGTTGGTATGTTTATTGATGATGTTTGATACCAGCTATGTAGAAAACACATTCTACCAGCTTGGCTTCATGGTCATTAAAGAATCTGAAGAAAGATTAAAGAAACTGAGGGCGTAAATGTAAGTGTAAAAATTAAAGCAAAGTGAAAAAGTGAAAGCAATGTTTAAACTTTAAAAGTGAAAATTTTAGTGTGGGTGCAAGGTTTAAATGTGTAAGTGTGTGCGTTTAATATTTGAATGAGGTAAAGTTAAAAGATGTAAAGATAGCTGTGATTGTAATGTGTGTAAAATTTGTGTAAGTTTACCTTGTAAAGCTGGAATAGCCTTCCATACAGAAACGGGTCCTTGACTGGCAAATTGGCCCAAAGAAACTTCCAAAAGGAAGATGGGAATTCCAGCAAGACCCAACATGATCAGGTATGGGATCAAAAACGCACCTGCAAACAACAAGCACACACACACACACACACACACACACACACACACTTAGACTAAACTATCTTTATCTTCAGACCACATAGTAGTAAGTAGTAAGTGTTATCTAGCTAGTTAAGTAAATGTTTACATCCTAACATGTACAAGTTGTGTTGAACAAATATATTTTATGTTCACACAAGCTATTCTGAAAAGGAAACTTTGTCGGACCTCAGTGTGTGTGTGTGTGTGTGTGTCTTCTGGCTATTGAACTAATAAAGGATGCCAATGGTGATTCAACTGCAGGAACAGTGAGGCGAAGTCACCAAAGGCACACACCTTCACACTGTATTAAATCCCCAAGCGCTAATCCAGTATTATAGGTTTATAACCCTTTAAACTAAGTAGGACTTACACACTACGTAAATTGAGATCTACAGTGTCATATATATTGTCAGTATATTATATATTAATAATAGTTTCATAATTAATCATTTTTATTCAAAATGATCTTGTCAATTGGACCTAGTTTGGTAGGATTTTGTATTCTGCCTTGTTTTATAACCACAAGTTTATAAACATTCACTGTAGCATTCAGATTTTCGGTGTGGAGATCAAATTTAACAGATAAATATATGTGGGACTGCTTAGATTTCTGCACAGAAATCTAACTCGAAGCAACAATGTCTTATGTAAATATTAATACTAAATATTTGATTTATAGCTGATTAATCTGATCGTTTTGGTGCATAGTGTTCCACTTATTGTTGCTCTCACCTCCTCCATTTTGAAAGGCGAGATATGGAAACCTCCACACGTTTCCCAAACCCACAGCATAACCCACCATAGAGAGAATAAAATCCAGCTTATTGGACCAGTTTCCTCTCGCTTTATTCTCATCACCTTCTTCATCATCATCTTGCTCCTCCTGTAAGGAGAACAGAGCACTCTTAAAAATAGATCACTATCATTACTGATGGTGAAACATTTCTATCCTAATGGGAGTGGTCTTTTCCAGAATGACAATGCCCCCAAAAGGGCTCACTAAATGGTTTTATGAGGATGAAGATGATGTAGATCGTGCACTATGGCCTTCACAGTCACTCAATCTCAACATAACTGAACACTTATTGGATCTGATGTGTTAGTTAGCAGGCTCCACCACTATCATTCATTCATTCTTTCATCGTTAGTAACTGCTTTATCCTTATCGGGGTCATGGTGGTTTCAGAGCCTATACAAGGAACACTAGGCATGAGGTGGGAATACATCCATCGCAGGGCACCAAGAACACAATCCACATTCTGGCACGTTTTTGAGCCCAGAGGAAACTCTTGCGGACACAAGGAGGACATGCAAAACTCTGCACAGTGAGTAGTCCAAGCTCAGGTTCAAAAAACTGCTGTGCCACCTAGCTGTTGTCATCATAATCATTCACTATCATTCTCATAAACTCCGGTGAAACTTCCAACCATTTCACTAAAAATGTGCAAAGTGAAAAACTCAAAATGCTGGTTATTTTCAAGAGTATTTTCAACCAGAAATTTAAAAAAAAAGAAGATTACTTGCAGTCTCTAATGGAGAAGACACCGCGGTCTGCAAGCATCTCCAAATGAGAGACCGACTGGAATGGTATCGGGAGAAAAGCAAAGCTCAGTGTTCTGGAGGCTCAGAAAAAACCCGGAATGATTATCAGTCAGTAAGAGAGTGTACGTCTGGTCACAATATGTTATTGCTGTTGCCATCGTTGTCCCAAAAGATGGGAATGAAGATGGGGATTACAACACATTTCAACAAGGTTTGCATCCTAGGAAAGTTAAAAGGACAAAGACCTATCTGTCAACCTTATGAAAGCCTGGAAGGATACTGAGAGGAACATGGAGGTCTGATTGGGGCCTAAAAAGGTCGGTTTGTCCCAACTTGAGAATAAAAAGCTGATTTTCCGTCTATATTTCAACAGAGACCATGAAGAACCACCTTATTTCAGCAGGCAATTTTTAAAACCTATCAGTGTCCAGTGCATCAGCCCTGTCATGAGGTACCGCAAAGGATAGTAGGAGTTCTGAAGGAGATCTGCAACATCAGCAAAGGTTGTTGGGGGGGAAAAAAGGGCATAAGCAAAAAAAAAAAAAAAAAAAATGAACCCCTTAAAGTCTTTGATTATTAACTCACTTTAGTTTGATTTGATTCATGTAGAACATTTACGAGTGGACAATGTCACAAAGCACCTTTACAGAAATCTGGATATGAACTGATCTAGTTATCTAAATTAGATAACTAAATAAATTAGATAAATTTAGATATGACCATAAAGCAAATTTTCAGTAATGATAATGAAACTAAATAGGAATGGTACAGATAGGTGACAAATTAAAGGAAATAATTTGAATATGTGGTGTAGAAACATAATATGGATAGATACTTCTAGACAGGTGTTGTAAGTGAAATATGGTTCATTATTGGGGTCATGTAAGTCATCCTTCGCTATATTCTCAACACGTGGGCAAGTGCATGTGTGACATACACCAAGAGAATGGTAAAGGTCCATCCAGTGGGTCCTCTATGCTGTGCGACGCATTTTGCTGGCCTTCTTTGGGTCCAGTTGTCCACTTAGAGGGAAGAATCACCTCCAGTCAATAAAGTTATTCTGACTGATCACCTTTATCTCATGACAAAACATTTTAATCCTAAAAGGAGTGGTCTCTTCGCCGCCCTCACCCACACGTGAGGACTTGCTGAATGGTTTGCTGAGGATGAAAAGAATCATCCTGACAAATCATATGATATGGTCTTCCCTGTCACCAGATCTCAACCAAATTGAACACCGAAGTGTTAGTGTTCACCACCACCATAAAAAAACACCAGTTGAAGAATTCTCCTGGAAGGTTCCAGTGGAATCTTTGCCAAGGCTCACTGAAGCTGTTCTGGTGGCTCATGCTGAACACCTTCTGAAAAACACTTCATGTTGTTTTTTTCCTTTAATTTGTGACCCGTCTATATGTAATTGTGACAGTGAGGAATGAGAGTATAGACACACCGGTAGGAGTTTAATGCATTTGGTGTACAGAAGTGTAAATAGCCAATATGGGGAACTAGCTTCTGGAGTTCCCAATTAGGCTGGGGTCAAATCCTTTATACCTTTATACGCTAGCGGCTGTTTTCATGTTTTCACTGCCTTAATTCTCAAACAGCTTGCTGATTAGATGCTAATGCTTCCGATGATAGGCTGTCTAGATTTAGACAGGAAATAAATCTTTGGTTATGTACTATTAAGGTAAATGTTTAAATCTAGTTTGATTTTCTTTTGGTCAAATGGAGTCAACCACAGTAACACACCTGAAAACAGAGATTTATAGAGATAGAGTCAGAAGCTGAAATAACTAGACACACCAGGACTAAAAACTAGGTGAATAAAGGACACAAAACGAGGAAACGAACGGATCCGGGAAAATGATAGGTATCACAGTAGAAGCAGAAAAAGAACTCACAGAAGCAGGAATCACAGCTGCATTTTTTTTGTTCTGAAGATAAAATAATAAAGCCTGATTATAAATCACGTGGCGAAATAGGCAAAACTTTGCCACTCACCACACAAAGATCATGCAGCTTGATGTCCCAGTAGACACATAGACACACTATCCATCATAATCACATGACTTTTTTTCATGATTTTCATGATTTTTTTCATGACTCGTGCGATTCGTTTCCCACAACTACAAATCACGCACTTCAATCGGCGTAATCGGTCAGAGCTGCTTTTGTGTGTGTGTGCGTGTGTGTGTGTGTGTGTGTGTGTACAGCATAAGTATATTTCCTCTGTGGAAAGACAATAGTAATTATGCTGCAGTGTCACACAAGCACCGTCACAAATGGTTGGCTCCGTCCCAAACCGCAGTGCACTAAACTGCAGCACTGTAATTCAGTGTTAAGCCTGCAGTGCAGTGTTAAGGCTGCTGTACATTAGCGCCGTGCATTATCGAGCATGCAGTACAGTACAGCCGCTTTACAGTACAGTGTTTCAGCTTTAGCCTAGCGGCACAGTGTTAGTGGGGCACTACAGTAATGCAGTACAGCAGTGCGATTTGAAAGCTGCAGTAAGGTAGTGCAGTGTTAAAGCTTTGGAGCCGTAGTGCAGTGTTTAAAACTGCAGCATATTCATTTCGTGTCAAACCTGATGCAGTGTAGTGGAGTAATGAGCTGCGGTACAACACTGCCACGTTAGATCTGCAGTAACGTAACGCAGTATTGAGGTACGGTAGCGAAGTGTTTAGACTTACTGGTATACAGTTGTGCAGTTTCGAGGCTGCGGTACTGAAGATATGGTACACTACTGCAGTGTTAACGCTGCAGTACAGTCATTTGGTCGCTTCGTTTGGTGCCACAAACTGCCTCTGTGGCACCGCTGTTTCCAAACGCATTACTAAATATACACACTGTCCAGATATTCAAGAATCATAATCCCCCAAGGCTACACACACACACACACACACACACACACACACACACACACACAGGACCTTCCACTGACATAATTATTAATGCAGATAATTAAAGCTATGCTCCACCTAGATCTAACCTTAACCTCGGTGAGCAAAATAAAAATAATAAAACCTGCAGGTCTTGTTAAAAAAAGAAAAAATATATTTAAAAAAAAAAAAAACAGTTTTCCTCATGGGGGGGACGAGCCAAATGTCCCCACAAGGTTCAAACTCTCTCTCTCTCTCTCTCTCTCTCTCTCTCTCACACACACACACACACACATACACAAGCATGCTTTGCTAGAGGGGTTAAGAAAATATTAGAGTTTAATGCGAGATGGTTAAAGTCTCTAAAATGGAGACCCAATTTTACTTTGATGAAAAAGAACAGAAGTGGCTGCAGGTTCTGATGAATCGCTCTGGGCATTAATTCAATGCTGACAGAATTCGTTAAACACTAAGTGTTCAGTCGACATTAGAAATGTTTTGGAATGAGTACACGCTGTATTGTCAGAGAGTCGCAGATTAACCCATCATCCTCTGACTAGAGGTGAGATTCTTCTGTACAGTGCTGAGCTGGCAGGCATGTCTTTGCTACCTCAACACTGGAGGTGTTCATTCTACGCACTACGTACCAGCACATATGCTGGCCTCAGCAAGAAAGCGACGATTGCAGAAATAGTGTTATGGCCTTACCACTGTAGGCATTCATTTGCTATTGTAATCGTTCACCCCAGAGGATTCCCTGGTTTGTGAATAAACGTTCTCGGAGGTTTTTTTTTCCCCCCCACATGCTGAGCTCAGCAGTGACGAACAGACTGCAGGTGTAACCGATCACCTTAACACTGTGAGTGTTAGTGTGTTACAGAAGGAGGCAATGCGTCACTGTAGGTGTTCATTTGCGACTCCAGGTTATAGTTAACATGATTTATATTCCTGTAAATAGAGACTCAAGTGCTGATTTCAGCACTACGTATCACTTGACAGGTGTATTTTAACAACATATTTTAACAGCTGTGTTGATTCAATTGTGGAGGTGATAGAGGTGATCATTCAACAAATAAAACGTCCTATTTTTTTCCTTTTGCTGTAAATAACAACTTATTTCACACGATGCTGAGATTGTGTGACGAGCACACATGCTGATCTCAGCACTTTTTTTCATGTTGTAATATTGTAATGTTAATTTTTCGATGAACAATTTTCGTTAGTCTGAGACTGCAGATTTGTCTTCCTGGCCATTATCTCCTTTTTGTTTGTTTGTTTGTTTGTTTGTTACTCAGCTCCTTACATCCATGCTGACCTCAGCAGTACAGAACAGATGAGCAGGTGTAGCTGACTTTCCTAATTCTGTGTTAATTCCATTCTGTAGGTGTTAATTCAGTATATTAAGAGCTCGTGCTACATTACATTACAGCACTTTGGTCTGTGGGGAAAAAAAATACTCCTGATGAACAGACTGCGCGTGCAGCTGACCACCACTGAGGGGTAAGTAAGTGTCACTGATTTTTTATTTTTTTTATTTTTCCTTCAGATTTGATCACCTGTGCTGATCTGATCACTGCTGGTATTAATGTGTTAATTCCACACGGCTTGATTTGTTTCGCCCTTCAGATCGCAACCCTGCTGATCTCAGCAGTACACAGCAGACTGTCAGGTGTACTTTTACCACCTCTAATGCCCCTAAAGCTTTGTTCTCGCCCTACATGCTTTTAGCCCACCCCTCTCCCCAAGAGGTTAATTCGGGCTTAATTGTCCATAAATGCCTCTCCTTTGAGTTACAAAAAGTGAATTTGACATCCACTTACCCGGTTGAGCTGAACAGACGCAGTGCCATCTGTGCCCAGAACCACCATTGCCCCCTGTCTCGCGGAGGAGGGGCAGTTATTCTGCGACATGGCTTTATCCGTTTGGGGTAAAAACGGCCCGGAGGCATCCTTATGAGGGGCAGGAACCGGGGGAGGAACGGGCGCTCCGCTCGGAAACGTCCCGTACACTTTATTGGAATCCGTTTCTCCGGATTTCTTTTCCGCGGGGCAGAAGGTTTTGCGCTCGGTGGCATCAGGGGGCGACTGAACCGCGTCGCCAGGGACACGAGGGGCAACTCCGACCGCGCTCTCGTGCAGCTGCCTCTGCATGTCTCTCTGCTCGGAGAAATCCTGAAAAGGCGCCGGAAATACAGCGTTAATGCCATGTGCACGCGCGCTCAGAAAACCCCAAACGCGCGTGAGAGCCAAATAATAATTACCACCATCATTCCATAATCCAACCGACATCCTATAATAATAATAATAATAATAATAATAATAATAATAATAATAATAACAATAATAATAAGCCCAGCGTACAAAAAAAACCAATCGAAATATAATAGCGTTTTAATGATAAAAAAGCAAAATCCATTATTTAATCATCTTTACATTTTTTTTTTTTTCGTTTTGGTCTTACTTCTGAGCTCTCCCGAGCTTCCCTGCAGTTTGGTCCGCGTAATATTACACATTAAATTAAAATAAAGGAAATAAAAACAACAACAACAACAAAAAAAACAGAATATTAAAGGAAAGCGCCGCGACACCGTCGGAAATCTCTCTCTCTCTCTCTATATCTATGGTTTGATATATATATCTGCAATATTTTAGCTCATTTTCTGAGCACGTGCTCCTCTCGTTTCTCTTTCGCTTCTCGTTTTTTTTTTTTTTACCCCTCAGCGAAAGATGCTTTAATTTTCCGCCCCATTTGCGCTGCTGTCACTCAGCGCGCGCTGCGTTTTATGGGCAGCAAAAAAGGAGCGCGAGCGCGCGGGGATCGCCGGTTCTCCTCACCCCCCCACCGGCATTAATGCACCACGAAAAAGGGACAGGATGGAAAAAATAAGAAAAAAAAAAAAAAAAAAAAAAAAAAAAAAAAAAAAAAAAAAAAAAAAAAAAAAAAAAAAAAAAAAAAAAAAAAAAAAAATTTTTTTTTTTTTTTTTTTACAAAATAAATGCACTGCAAAAAAATAAGGGCAAGAGGAAACAAAAGCACGCAGCGCAGCGCGCGCGCTCTACTCACCATGTGCGCACCAGTGCAGGCGAAATGCGGAGATAGAATAAAAAAATAAATAATAAAAGGCCGGCCGGATGGGGAGCAGCACGCGGGCGGGCAGGCAGAAGTGAGTTTGGTTTGTGCAAAGTGTGCAAAGCTTTCTATAAGTGTGTGGGTTTGCGTCAGTGCACAGCAAGGTGCCCTTCACCTCGTCATACATTTCCTTCAGTACCGAGCTTGATAAATCATCAGTCTTCACGTGCAGCGCGCTTTTTTTTTTTTTTTTTTTTTTTTTTTTA